>JAUUDZ010461840.1:0-10836 GCA_032361705.1 Panulirus versicolor | reverse complement strand
GAAAGAGGACAAACACCTGGGTTGGACGTAGGCCAATTGCTCAGGGTTCAGACACATGGAGGCCCGATATCCTAGAGGGCCCGTGCTGACTCATGGTCAGTAACGCTAACCGCTACACTACGGAGGCCCGTTTTATGTATCATCTTATGCATATTTACATATGGCTGTCGGCATAAAGGTACAACAACCAACCGAAAATCTTTAACACCTCCAGATGCTAAAGATAATTCTAAGATCACATACACTCTCACTTTATATGGGTAAATTACCTTTTTGTACAGAACCTGAGGTAGGTTTACAGTGTGTGTGTGTGTGTGTGTGTGTGTGTAAAACATTGTTTATAAGCAAATCATAAAAAAACAGATAAATGTTAACAATACAAGTTGTATAAAGTGGTAATACCGCGACATACCTGTTTAATTTCAGATAACGATAGACAGGGACATAATATACGACCAGATATGTTTTTGTACAACACGTGTTCCACCACAGCGACAACACGGTCCAGGTCCTGACCTCCTGATGCTTTTATGTCTAATTCTGAACTTGAATATATCTCTTTTCTTCAGTCAGATTCCTTTAAAGGATTCGGTCAAACTCTCGTACTTAAACGATATGAATATTCCGTGTCTTGATGATGACAGTGGACATACGAACATTTTTCAAGAATGGGGGGGGAAAAGTGCCAAAATAACAGAACGTGAGGGAAATGATTGTAACCAACAAGTACGTAAATGACCGACTTACATAACTGCAGGTTATGAAGCGTACTTATCTGATGACCTAAAGTCTATACTATACTCAGAAAAACGAGACGGGTGAACATGATAGGATGAGAAATCTATTGAAAGTGAATTTAATTTCAACCTTCCTCGGCTATCCCTTGTTTAAGTCAATATTCTTCCTTTATTCAATGTTATATGTATACAGTCACTATGAAAACTGTCTAGTGTCTGTGTACTTAAAAGCTGTACTATCCACTATGTTATGAAGCAGAACATAACGTGACTAACGACAAATTTTGTCTTAACTATCGTCAATGCTGGAGCATGGTCTTTGAATGCTAATGTATCAACACACAATATTGACACAAAATATTGACATTGACGATCGACTTGGTCTTTGAAATATTTGGGATCTTAAAGTCAAAACAACCAAAGAACTAGCAAGTAGAGTTCCAACATCTTTTCTATCTTTGGCTTTGTCTTGCTTCAATGGTGAGCTCAGCTAGAAAAGAGAGGCGTTCTCTTTCATTGCCCCAGTTTTCTCCATTTCATCGTCGGAACGAGACGAGGAAAAAAAGATATTTTGTAGACTTCGAACTTGACTGTCTGTTCCAGCCGCCTGTGTATGATGAGCAAGTGCGAAGTTGTTGATGTGAGCGTTGCTGCTTCTCGTCAGTCATCACTAGATTGACACCACAGGAGGCCAGCCAAGTCAATCATAGGGACTAGAGAACGTTTGTGTGTGTGTGTGTGTGTTTAGAGAGAGAGAGAGAGAGAGAGAGAGAGAGAGAGAGAGAGAGAGAGAGAGAGAGCAACAACGACAGCAGTCACCACACTGAGGAACGCAATAGTAACCCTCCTCCTGGCTGACGGAGCAGGATGGCCACCTTCTGCAGTTGGCGATCCATAAAGCCCACAGTACAGGCAGAGCCGCTGGCACCCGCTGCTAATTGCACAGTAACAACCTTTATATCCATCTTATGAGAATGGAAGTCTTACAGGTGGCGTAGCACTAAGTACACCCTCGTAGGATGAACAGGACGAACAGGGATCTTTCTATTACTCTTATCGTTGAAGATGGATTCTTGATCGATTTTCTGACCTATGAAGAGTTCAGTCAAGTGTATAATATCCGAGTCGGAGATGAGTTCCTAATATGTACGTTAGGGAGCTTCGATTGCATAATCTAGACTATAAACACAGTGAATCATTGGCCTAAGGAGATTTAATCTTTCATATCCCCGTCTGTTTAGCTTTAAATCAAAACAAGTTATATCAGTAGTTTTTTTACATTCAATTATAAGTAGAGTCTATAAGGTATACGCTTAGAATTAGAAGAACAAGAACAGAAAGACCAGCTTTCACCACAAGATATATTTCCATCGATAATGTTCTGTGATCTTAGCCAATTCCCGGTCTGTTATCAGTCTATCAGTCTAAACTTGATATTCAGTAACTGTAACTCTTGTAGAAGAAAAGTGAAGATTAAGACGAAGGAGAAGACTAAATAACCACTTAGGAGAAACATTAAAGATAATACGAAAATAATTCACTGTCTCATCAACGAAAACCCGAGACTGTTAGAGACCAGGTGTTGCCGATAGGGATTGATGATGAGAGAATATTAGAGTGAAAGGAAGGAATAAGTGAAGCAATAAGTTTCAATCACTGTGGGTAAACAAGGACACAGAACCTTCGAAGACGAACGGTAGTCCGAATCGACAAATATTGCATGAAGCTGTTCGTGTTGAAGAGGATAATGTTACTTCACTGATGGAAGTGGACAAGCTAAAGCTCCAGTATCATACTAAATGTCCCTACTGATTAGGGAGATCATGACATTGGTTTCTCAAGGTTTCGATGTCATCAATAACACAATATCAATGGTGGCGGCTCCTGAGAGTACTGGAGGTGTTCATATATTGCTCCAATGTACAAGAAGTCAAATCAATGTAATCCTCAGCGTTATACACCTGGGTCGCAATTGTACTCGTAGTTCGTATTGGAGAGAGAAAGATAATTCTGAAAATATCAAAACTTATCGATTATGTTACTAAATTTATGTATCGTGGGAAGCTTGGATTTAGAGCCCGACGTTGATGTCACTAATTTCAAAGACTGCTAAGAAAGAATCACCAAAATGATACGAGACAGAGAGAGATAGAGAGTAATAAAGGGATGGTGTCTATATTGATTTTGCACAAGCATTACAGCTCCCGCATGATAGATCAAGAGAAAAACAAAAGAGCCGAGTAATATCATGGGATAGGAAGGTGAATTAAAGAGATATTTAAGTGGATAGGCGATGGGAACATTTATTAAAGGATGATGATCATCGCGGATGGAAGTCACCAGAATGATCGAATCTGGGGATCTGTCCTGTCTTTGGTTATATGGTTATATGAACTTCCCCAGCGAATGAGATCATGCCTTAATATAATGCAAATGATGCAGAAGAATGTACTCATTTGCTAACATCCACTTTCTAGCCACCTGTCTATAGCCAAGCCCCAAAAATATTCTTTGTTTTCCCCTGACCTCTCTATGAGCCATGGTTCAATCCACAGACAGCGCGTCGCCCCGTATATACTACTACGCTCCAATTTGCTGTATCCCATGCACTCCTCTTCGTGAACGCGGGAAAAAGTGAATATATATACATATACATTATCCCTGGGAAAAGGGGAGAAAGAAACCTTCCCACGTATTCCCTGCATGTCGTAAAAGGAGACTAAAAGGGGAAGGAGCTGGGCGTTGGAAATCCTCCCCTCCTTTTTTTTTTATAACTTTCCAAAAGAAGGAACGAAGAAGAGGGTCAAGTGAGGATATTCCCTTTAAGGCTCAGTCCTCTGTTCTTAACGCTACCTCGCTAACGCGAGAAATTGTCTTTTCCTAGCGCTATCTTGGGCGCACGCGGGGAGAGGGGGGTGCCATATCATGTGTAGTGGGGTGGCGACAGCAATGGATGAAGGCAGCATGTATGAATATGTACATGTGTATATATGTATATGTCTGTGTATGTGTATGTATGTATACGTTGAAATATATAGGTATGTATATGTGCGTGTGTGGGCGTTTATGTATATACATGTGTATGTGGGTGAGTTGGGCCATTCCTTTGTCTGTTTCCTTGCGCTACCTCGCTAACGCGGGAGACATATATATATATATATTAAGGCAAGCTTTACGATATGTCGGCAAAAATCATATATTTTTACCTGTTACTTGTTTTAAAGACGACGAAAATTTGAGCCGTTTGCTATTCTCCAAATTATATGAGACTCTCTGCCAAATAATGCTTTTGCTACCGAGTCTACACGTGGAGGAAGGGTACTGCCAGGAGACGAAACGTTCTCGATCACCAGCAGTCGAAGCTCTTTCGTAACCAAAGAGGCAATTATAACTATCGGTGACACTGCATTTTTTCTTCTGTCTCGCGTCACGTAACCAGGACTGGGTACATGCAACACCTACTGATGAATCTATTCATATTCTACTGCATCTGCAGAGAACCTGTGAGTCAGCCTCCCTCATCACCTCTCTTTCTTTTTATGAACTTTTCCTCCTCTCTCGCCTTCCTCATCACCTTTTCACTCTTCCTCCTCTCCGTAGATCAGATCTCTCAGTTCATTTGGGGATCCGGTTGGCGCTTAACTAACCATCGTGATTCAGAGCAGAATAAACAAGGCGGCACTGTTATTTGAGCACGCTGTAAATGCCTAACAACACGTAAAGCCATAATGATAACCCCCAGGAACTGGTTTTCCCTCCCTACCACACGTCACTGGCGCTCTGGACAAGGTACTAGAGTCATGTTTCATTGTTTAACTGTTTCATGCTCGAAATACTCTTTCGATTAATACCTCCTCCTCTCCTTTTCTTCCTCTCTTATTAGCAGCATTCCCCTCCGATCGGATCAACTTCTCCATAACGCCTACCAAAATATGCCGGCAGTTTCTTTCCTCTAACCCTATATTTGTGTTGATAACCTCCCTTCCTGAGCACTTGCTCTCCATTCCTTCCTCCGTCATCTTCCTATCTCTCTTTCCTCCCCTCATTTTATTCATTCGCTTCACTTGAGACTCCAACTCTATCACTAATACGCTTCTCTCTCTAGAGATGTACAAAGAGGAAGGATTCAGACATCTTTGTTACTCATGTGCTGTAGAAGAGTATCTTTTTTTTCTTTAGACACTTACATTTCCTCAGCCTATCCTGGAGAGAGGTCTGTTCTAATCCTTTCAGCCATCATTCTATTACCTTCACTACTTCTATTTTTATAGCCTTTGAATCTCGCTTCATCTCTTACATCTCGAGTCTCAAGTTCCTCCGTTTTATCTCTAACATGGCAAGATTCACAGGCAATGCGTTTATCAAAAATCTCTAATCTTCCTCTCTTGAGACATTCTAGGAAATCTAATATCGTAGAATTTGATATTCCCAAAGTTTCTGTTGGGGTTTGGCATCCAAGACTTAATATGATTAAGCATTAATTTACTGAGCTTAATATAAACTTCACACAAAATGATGTTGGTTTCGATTTCATTATATTATTGTTCCTTAATATCTTATACATTTCACGTACATTCACGTTTGTCTAGACCAGAGATGATGAACGCAAGACTGTCAAGCTGTTTTGGTGACGGAAAACTAACACAGTATTTGTACGTTACCCAACCTTATTGCAAGCGACGTCTGCCAAGGTACAATCATGTCTGAAAATAGTATTTCGCTTAGCAACAATCCTGCATGCACCTGTCTGTATCCGATGGTGTATACCAAGACAAACAGGACACACAAATATAATATCACTACTCTCCATTAATGGGGCAGGGGTAGGATGACGGAGATTAAGATTAAAACTGAATGTCTGATGCTGATTACACAGTCATAGGGGCTACATTTTTTGACCTCGGTATTTTTCCTGTATCTACATATATTCATATTTATCTTTCCAGATTTTCAATACTCGTTACTATGTGAAAATTCTATACGTTTTCAACCGATCATATCATGTCTCACGGAAGATTCCAAAATCTGGTGAAAACGCTCACAGATATAGTCGAGTTCAAAGAATATTTATCTTTGATGGTTATTGGTGAAATAACAAAATACTCCTACGTCTGGATGCATTAACCTTAATAAAACGCTCGTTCCTGGATATACGAAAATATCATTCTGGCTTTACCGCCTCAGCCATCGCTGCCCCACTTCTGTGTAAAATACTATTCAGCAGGAGCCCTGGGCACTACTTATGTAGCGAGTGACTAAAGTTATCACTTAACGTGCCCAATATCTATCCAAGAATATGGTAAAAGTAAACAACATCGTTTGAGACCTGTGAAGGACCCGTATTAACCTAAGGTAAAGCATAGGTACTAAATAAGAACATACATAAACACTAGAGTAGACAGGCGTAAAGATAAATGGGCATAAAAGAAAGAAAAAAAGAAACCTCTGTACAGATTAACACCTACAGAACAAAGGCAAGAGAGAACTCGTACCAGAGACAACTAGGTTTCCCCTTGCTCTACCCACACCACTTTATAGATGGCAAATAAGGCAAGTATGTGTCATCTATTCACTTTAATCATCAGCCCGATTTTTTTTTTTTTCTGTGTCCTTCAAAGAAAATGTATTAGGACAGAGGCAATGGGTCGTTAAGTCCCAAATGGCTCAGTGTAATGTTGCAGGAAATTTACATTTACCTCTCTTTACATGGCCTTTGGCTAAAAATTGCAAACTGTTTTCTCCCTTCGTGACAAGATGTCGTTATATGTTCGCAAAGCTGAGGGTGTACTTACAGATACCGTATCACAAGACAGTCATACTCCAGAACAAAAATGGTGGTGTCTGATCCATCCTGTTACATCAATGGAGGATGTATTAAGAAACAAGGAGATACAGTAGTAGACAAGACGGTGCAGCAAGATACAGGACGTTACAGCAACGGACACGACTGCAGCAAGATACAGAGTGGTGCGACGTCAAACAGGAGGGTGAGGCAAGATGCAGGACGACATAGCAACACTATCAACAGAGCGCAGTAGAACCCAGAGTCATACACCAACGTCCAAGAAAGTGTAGTGACATAAAAGGAGAGGTACAACAAATGTACAGGGTAATGCAGCAAGATTCGCAAGCATGCAACTTGGCAATAGAAAAACATGATAAATACAAGGAGCGATACAGTAGTATCAATTATATTACGGGATACAGGATACTGAAGAAACATAAAAGGGGGTCAAACATTTAACGAGACTTTAGGGTATAAGAGAAGATGGTGTTGTGAAGCACCAATTAGAACAGCAACCCACAAGACAGTACAGGGAGATACAGGACGTGTGCAAGATGACTCAAGAAGCTGCAGGAAATTACCCGACACTTCGACAACATAATCCTCACTTCTTACTTAAACTCTCAGGTAGGTTATTAGCCCGTCAGTGCGGCTAGCATTTTTCTTCACTCCAGTCAATCTCCAGAATTTCCTGTTTCCCACCACTCCATCCTTTTACCTCTTCGTAAATCTTCCTCGTGATCTTTTCCTCCATTTCCCGTCTTTCCCTAACAATATTCTTTCTTCTTAAGATGGCCCAAGCATTTTAGTGGTGATGCTTCTATCTTCTTTTCCTGCACCTCTTAAGCTCTACCCACCATATGACATAAAGCGCCAGTTCTTACTCAGTATATACATAATATGTTTACTATAGTTTTAAGGCGTTGCATTTCTGACGCTTAAACTCCTCGTTTTTGTTTTGTGGCCGAGGTTTAGCTTCCTGCCCCAGAAATCGTCATGCTCCAAAATCCAGAGGAATCCAGAAACGAAACATGATACAACACACCTTACAGACATTGCTATAAGAATAAAGATGCAGTCGTGCTTGTAGCCGGCAGACGACCGTACGAACAACGTATCTATCCTTCCTCTTTAGGCATACAAGGATACCTTAATGCTGAATGCATGGCACAAATATATCTATTATATTTTCACTGATTTCCGTTCGTGTAGTCTTACTTCTGCCTCTCAAAGCAGAAAGTGTACATTCCGGGCTTTTGGTCATCGATTTTTTTCTGTTCTCATATCTCTTAGATGATATCAAACTTAACCTCCTTTCGCTTTGCTTGCAGTCAGGATGTCTGTCTTATTAGCAGTGAACGTCAAGCCAGCTCGTCTCATACGATCATGCCAACAGTTTAGTGCCCACTCCAAAGTGTGTAATTAGGTACATAATACAACAACACATCAAATAGGTGAAGCAAGACTCACGATGGCGCAGCGTAATATAAGATGAGAGCAAAATACAGGGCAGTGCAAAAATTAGGGAAGAAGGCACGGCAGGATAGAGGGTAATACAGCAACACAGAGAAGGATACAGAAAGACACATAGCGATACATGGACGAACTAGATGATACAGGAAGATCAAGAGGGTACAGAAACATTCAAATGGATACAAGAAGGAACAGGACGGTACAGCAATGTACAAAAGGGTGCAGCATGATACAAGGGTAGTACAGTAAATGAGCATTCTGAACGGGGATCACAACATCACAGAAAAGAATGAAGGCCAATAAAAGAATGAAGGCCAATAACTGACGTTACAACATCGTACACAGTTAGCCAGACACAGACGGGGCAACAACACAGAAGAGACTACAGTAAGACGTAAGACGATACAACAAAACACAAGAAAGTACAGGAGAATACAGGACGGCACCTCATCATACTATGAGGAACAGGAAGGTACGGAGCGATTCAGTAATACGCAAAAGCGTACAGAAAGATACAGGAAGGAACAGCAACATGCAATAGGTTGCAGCAATAGAAAGGATGGAGCGCATGTAACATACAGGTGTTCAGCAAATACTGGGCTATAAACCAACACGCAAAACCTGGTTGGGAAAAACACAGGGAGTTACAGTACCACACGTACAAAGCATATGATGGTCCGACATCATATAAAAGTGTCGAACAAAATACAGGATGATGAAAGAACAGCATACAACAGGATACAACAAGATACAGGGTTACAGAGCAATATGCATTATGATTAGAGCAAAAACGAGGAAAATAAAACAACACACAAGAGTATATAATATACACAGCGCGGTAGAAGAAAAAAAAAGAAGAGAAACTTGTGTGAGGGCTGAGCAAGATACATTAATACTACAGTTAATACTATAGCAACATACAAGATGTCAGAAAATAAAACAGATGACGGTGTATCAACGCACTTACAAGACGGCAAAAATAGGATAAAAGGCGGTACAGTAATATATATATATATATGAGGTTACAGAAAGATATTGGACAGGAGATCAAGGTACAGGAGGGTACAGGATTCTGCCGTAATAGGGAAGAAGACAGAGCACGACATGGGATGGGAGGCATCATACAAGATGCGAGGTGGTACAGCAATACTGAAACAAGAGAAGTAAATTGCCGGAGTACAGTGATGTGTAGGAACGATACAGGGAGGTAGAGCAACATTGATATGGATATAAAAGACTGCAGTTGGTACAGGGACACAGATGAGGATACAGGGAGATACAGAACAACGCAACGACATAGAGAAAGGTACATCATAATACATTACTTTGCACCAACACACAAATGAGTTCAAGATACCGGCTAGAGCACTAAAGAATAGACAAGGCACACAAGAGGGTACAGTCAGATACAAGACGGAGACAGGATGGTACAGTAACACACAGGGCGGTACAGCGACATACAAGAGGGTACACTAACAAGCAATACATCAAGTAAGGAGGTTCTGGCCTGCCAGACACAAAGGAACCAGTTCGTGACGTGTTGCAGATCCGCCACACTGCTCTTTCCTACTTTCACTCCTCCCATACATCCCCCACCCAACAACCCCCCTCCCACGCGTCTCCTTGCCTCCCCCCGGATGTTCCTGCTTTACAACGCACTCTGCTGCTTACTTTACACCCTCTGCTTATCTCTTTGCCAGTCTGCTTAACCTGAGCCTGCCGTTAAGCTGTTTATCCCAACTAACTCAACGCCATTTCGATACCACCTTTGCCATCCTGCTTACCACGCACCTGCCTTCATACTCCAGTACCTCCTCGCTCTTCCTCACACCCTCCTGCTTACCCTTGACCCACAGAGTTTATCTTCCCATTCCCCTTCTGCTTGACATGGTGCACTCCTGCCTCTCCCTCCGTAACCTCTTGCCTGTTTGTCCATCTTCACTCGTGGACGCTTCTTCGTGCCCTTGCTCTTCTCACCATCACGTCCTCTTGTGTACTCTCGTATCCACCCTGCTGACTTTCGCGCCTTCCTGTTTTTTTCGCTCTCATACTGACCCCCTCAGCCCTCCTGCTTACCCCTTGAACTCATTTTAACCCCCCCTCTCTCTCCTGCCTCTCTTGCCAACCCCTTTTTCCAAATGGCTTTCCTTCACGCAACCCTTCCAACCAGCTCAACCGTGCTATTTACCCACGTGTCCTACTTACTTACGCGCCCACGGACTTACCTCCTTGTGTTTCACGAACACGTTCTAGCTGTGTTAAAGCCGTACATGTCTACTTTTTCAGTGTTCTCTCGTATCTAAGTATGTGTCTTCCATCATAATTCAACAACCTCTTCCTTGCACTCGTGGCCTCATCACTCATTTCTGCTCGTGCCGTCTTCATCCTCTTCCCCTATATACTTATCCTTCCACCTTTTCCATTCACTTCCGATTTCTCACGTAATGCGAGGTTTTTTTCCTTCAACAGCGACTACGGAGAACTCAAGAACTACGCTGATAGATAATCTTCATTTGCTTCTCCGAATGGAAACTCAAGCACTGAATGAAGACTGCAACATTTTGTTTCTAAGTAAGCTGCAAAAACTTCTGTCTTGATAACTAAGTATTCCTTTTTCACATTATAATGCATCACTTATCATTTCTGCACTTAATTTTTCTCTATTTTGACCTTTAATATATTGCAATGTATAAACAACGCTTTTACGTAGGCTATAATGAAATAAGAATTTAGAGAATTTAGATTGGGTCCAGTCATTAATTAAGGATTGCCCTGGACTGGCCCTTCTCTGGAGAGAATTTATGAGCCCCTGTAAAAGTCGTTTCTGCCTTTCCTTAGAGT
>JAUUDZ010461818.1:0-12176 GCA_032361705.1 Panulirus versicolor | reverse complement strand
AGCACAGGTGCAAGTTGTGAGGCACACTCAGTACACGGGGAGGGATGACGTCAGTGAACAAGAATAAACAAGAATTCTATGTGAGCATCGTCTTAGGGAGGACATGGTAGGTGTTCTTGTCCGTGTGTCCCTGTGTCTTCAACTGGACTCCGTAGTCCAGAGTGGCAGGAAGTTCAGGATCAAGGTCAAGGGTCTGATCGTGACCTGTGACCCGCAGGTCAAGATCACGGTGTCTCAGTGAGGCTGGCGAGGTTAAGGACCTCCCCCTCGCCCGGGAGAAGCCCAACGGTGACTTCGCGTCTTACCACATCCTGCAGACACTCCCACCCGCTCACCCTGCTGTGTGTGTGTGTGTGTGTGTGTGTGTGTGTGTGTGTTGCCACCACTACCTGGGGATGAACACACAGGTAGTCAAACATAGGAAGCCAGGTAAGCATTCCTGGTACCAGCTGATTGACAGGGAAAGCAAGCAGCTAGACAGGTACATGAGGGGGATAGGGAACCAGGCGGTCCAGCAGCAGACACACCACTGTCCTCCCTCACCCCTTCACCCTCTCCCCGTGTGAGGTGCAGCACAGTGTTACCGCAGAGCATCACAGATTAACTTCCTCACGATGGGCCACAGAGAGTGTATTTGCTCTCACAATTATCTTTACCACTTAAAGGTTTTAATTTTTCGGTTGACGTTAACGGCCTAAATAATTTAACCTTGGCAGTAGATAGGCCGCAACCGCAGATCAAACCAACCAAAGACAAATTCCTGTACACACATACACAACGCACACATATCCACCTGTATGTGCCTGGACACATATACACACACTCCAGACATAGGCCGGTGATGGCACACCGAATAGTCTATCATTGACGAGAGCCCATGCCAAGCTTAGTCTTGATGAATCTTTACACAGACACACACGCAAATTTCTCATCAGTTCTCAACAGCTATGGCTAGAAAGCTTGTCATGTTAGTGGAGTGTATGTGTGTCGTGAAGGCTGGAGGGTCACGCTCTGACGCCGCCAGCGTTCACGTTCTTGTCTCTTGGCGCGCAAAGTCACCTAGTCATTTTGGTGTGAAAACATACTTTCCGTACGTTTGAATTACACGTCCCTCGGCACGCCACGGAGCACAAAGTTGACATACGAATACATAAGCTCCTCGTGCGTGAGAACGGATATCAGTGGGAGATTTCGTGGCAAAGTTACTGAAGGTAGGGGGTTGTGGGCCCGGACAACCAACGATCGATGATCTAGTGGAGCAAACATGGCAGCTTCCCGCGTTGCAGTTTGAAGGTTCACGACAATATAGAAGCTCCTTTAGCTCATTAGGTCAATTGTTTGAGTATCATAAGACGTATAAGTTATTTAAGAAAGAAAGAAAAAAAGGCGTGAGGTGCAGCATAGTGTTAAGTTGCAGTGTGATAGCGACTGGGACCGTGCAACCTAGCATTCTGAGATCCACTACACCTGTTTGATATAAACAATATGAAATTGTTATCGTGTGTGGCAGCAGCATCCTTGCCCAGTGTCATTGCCCATTAATGGTATTATTGCTAGTACATGTTGGATGGTCATAATGATAGTTGAAATGGTAAAAAATATATTTTGTCAGGAAAAATTTACCATTCGGCTTCCTTGTCATCAAGGTAGCAGACTAGCCAAAATGAAATTATGATTGGTGTAGATGATTTATGGATAAATATTGATTTGAATTAACTTATAGTGTAGGCCTTAATCAAGAGGTATTAATCAGTTTACAAGATGGACTATTGCATGATGAAATGAATCATTAGATATAGCATTCCATGATAATATTTATGTAGTTTAATTCCTTCTAGATTCCGATTTTCTCGTACAGTGAACTGCGTTTTATTAGAAGAAATACTTGATCCGTACCACAGAAAATAGTGCAAATAACTACCGATGAATTCCGTTGGCATTATCTATAAACAATAAGGATTTATAGCAGCAACGTGAAGATAGCGTATAGCGTTAGGCTGCCACATACCGACATCAGTAATGGTAACGTAGCCGTCATGGCATCACCCATCATTAACGGTCATAACTTCAGTTGGTGTCAGAACCTGTCGTTGCTGACGGTCAACATCATTACCTTAATGGATCAGTCGACGTTAACAGTAATAGTTATCATTTGGTAATGCATCAGAAAATGGAACGCGTATGAGCACGTTCCCATCATAAATTACTGAGGTATTGGGACGAGTTGGAGGGGAAACTCTTGTCATTTCCAACACCAAATTGTTCACCACATAGAAATGAAAACCAGGTTTACGAGGACGTCTGGCACAACATTTAGAATGATAAAAAAAGCCCAATAAAAACTAACTTAATACCCAGGTTTACGTCCTATTGTGTACGAATAATGAACAAAATAAAACTAAAATCTAGAAAAGAGTAAATTACGGTGCTGTACTTTTAAACCTTCTTATATGAAGTGAAGACAGGAACTATTTTTGTATGAAGCATGCTAGGTCGATATTAACATATAATGTGCTCTAGAAAAATAGTGTTGGACGTGAAGGCTCTCGTGTGTTTTTAAGTGTCAAAAGAAGTATTTTAGTATTATTGTTTGTATTATGAAAACACTCGTAAGTAGAATACTACAACCAATATGGCATTCAATCACAAAAGAGTACAATAAATTGAGAGTACAACACTTAACCCCAGCGTACGATAGCCCATGATTACAGTACTTCAACCACAAAGTACGATATTTGACCCCAGAACACGAATCTTAAACCCTTTTTGTGTACGATACTTAAACCCTTGAGCATAATGCCTCACCACCAGACCCATGCATGCACTGAGAGCGTGTATGGTCTTAGAATTGTCTTCAAAACCTGAGGGAGGATGTTTAGATATTCTCTTTTTGTGGCTATAACTTTTTGACCCTAACAGTTAAGAAGCCTAAATATCCAGCCATGCTTGATCCTAGAGTACAAAAGTTATCGATAGCCTACAATTATGGTACTTGAAACTTAGAGCACGATACGTAAACCTCATACCACGATACTTGGACGCACGATACTTGACATTGTGTACGATATTAAGACGGTAGTGTGAGATAATCCAAACGCATGATTCTAAGACCTTAGAGCGCGATACTTAACTCCAGAGTACGATATATGGAACACACACACACACACATACACACACACACCAGCCTAAGGTATCCATTTATCGACCAGCCCCCAAGAGAGGATAAATATCTTGGTTGGGTGTAGGCGGACTGCCACGCCTTGGATTCGCACGGATGCTGATCCGACTCTGGGCTGGCCCGAGAACCCATAGTCAGTAACGCTAACCACTACACCTCGGAAGATGGATGTGGTGGATATGGAATGCTTGAGAACAACATTCAGTGTGAGGAAGGTTGATCAAGTAAGAAACGAGAGAGAGAGAGAGAGGTTCATAGTCGAACAGAATGTGCTGTAATAGTTTGGACATATAGAGAGGATGAGTGAGAAGAGACCAAGAGGGTCTACATGTCAGAAGTGGAGGGAATAAGAAGAAAGGGTTGATCGAGCAGGAGATGGGAAGGTGGCGCGAAAGGTGTTTAGAGTTATCGGGGGCCTGAACATGCAGGAAGATGCAAGGTGCACGAAATGGAGCTAGTTGGGGCAATGTGGTATGTCAGCGGACTGAACCAGGACAATCTAAAGCGGTCAGGGGAAATCACAGAATGGTCTGAGGGGCTTGGCTGAGGACAGGGAAGCTCTAGTTCTGGTGCATTATACATGACAGTTAGAGTTGTGGATGTAAGCAAATGTGGCCGTCCTTCGTTTGTTCCTGACCCCACTTCATGTTTGCGTTGACTGGGAAGAAAATCTCTGCAGTTTAGCTAATGTGAAATGAAAGTTCGTGGTCATGTTTGTACTACAAGAGAAAACTGTGGGCCAAGCACACAGCTGATCTAGGCCGGCGACAGCTGATGCACCGGTCTGGTCTCCTGGTCAGGGTCACTTACTGGCAGCTGATGCACCAGTCTGGTCTCGTCTCCTGGCCAGGATCGGTCATAGGCACTTGGTGCACGGGTCTGGCCTATGTGTATGGTCTTATCAAGGGTTGTATTTGCAGTGTAAGTGTTTGGTCTTAACAAGGACCACATATACAGAGAGCACATATGGTCTTACAGTTATCTTCAACATCTGAAGAAGGTGTGCAAGGTTTTTCACTGGATATAACTTGATGTTGATTGCTTTCACGATACTGGCAGTTGAAGGGCCTAAAGGCCACATAATCAACCAATTAAAACCTCTCATATTTCTTGTAAATTCGTCAGTTTTAACGTATACGTAACGATATTAGTGGTTTAACGACAAAATGTCGTCGATAGCGTTAGATGCCACAGCATAAATATACTGCATGAAATGTGAGGATAATTTCTAGGACTGAAAACTGATTATGAATGAGCATTTGTACATGAGTATGACTCTCTAGAACCATCATTGGTTCTAGAAGTTACAAAGAGCGATCGTGTGTCTGTGTTGTGTGTTTACTGTTGGATTCTGATGGACAGTGCCTGGTGGGGGACTCTTCTGCTGGTCTAATCCCCACTAGGGACTCTCCAGCTAGTCCAGTTCCCATTAGGGACTTTCCAGCCGGTCCAGTCCCCACCAGGGACTCCAGCTAGTCTAGTTCCAACTAGGGACTTTCCAGCTTGTCCGATTCCCATCAGGGACTCTCCGTTTGGCCCATTACCCACTAGGGACTCTGTAGCTGATATAGTCTCCATCAGGGGCTCTTCAGCTGGTGCAATCTCCACCAGCTGATGGTCCCTGGACTCTAATGTTTACAAAAGAATTTTGGTTGTTTTAAATCAAAATAATTTTCCAGCCATTTGAGGTATTGTCGCCTGCCACTTGTAGATTAACATTGTTCTAATTAATCTACTCTGGTTTGTTATCATTATTGTACAATTATTTGGTTTTTGTGATTTTTTTATTGATGGTTTTATTCTCCCCTCATGAAGAAGGACACCATGTTTTCTATATGTCTTATTCTTTTTAACTGTATATTCTTATTTGGATCCTTTGAATGATTTCATAAGGTCAAAGATGATCAACCCAAAGACGTATATTCGGACCTGAAGTTCCTTAGTGTCAGTCAGCTGAGAACAAAACACGGTATACACACACCACTATACAAGCCCCAGTCTCTCCATTATAGATATTTGTGTTTGAGCCAAAGTTCAAGGATCAAAGTTCACCAAATAGACATTATCTTTTTTGCCAAGACTAGGCTGTATTTTAGCCAGTGTTCATGAAACCTGGCACAAAAATCTTTCCACATATCCCACATAATGCCGAAGACCGGTTTGTGACAACCATGTTTAGCTCTCTCTAGAGGTCAAAAAGTTAACGCAAAATATTAATTTTCTCTGGCAATAATCCATATCATTTTATCCTAAGGTGACGACCTTCGGTCACTAATGGCTACAGCCTCTGTATGATCATGATGAATCTTGGCACAAAAGTGTGTATTTAAGGTGTACGTGGAGGGTGATGTATTGTCCTGCATTCCCTGAGGCCAAGGTTGACTTTACCAGTCTGATGCTTGATTACATATCTTGCAGGATGAGCGACGTTGTGGCGGCGGTGTTCCTGCCAGCCACACTGGTCATGTACGTCCACCTCCTCCTGCTGACCCCAGCGCCACCCCATCTCTCCCCGGCACCCCAGGCTAGCCAGGACTACACAGGTGAGACTCTCTCCCTAGGCTACCCACACACCCATAACTGTCCACACACCCCAGGCTGCCCACACGCCCTGGACCGTCCACACACCACCAGGTTGGCCACACAACCTAGACCGTCCACACACCCCAGGCTGGGCACACACCCTAGACCGTCCACACACCCCAGGCCGACCATGCGATAGCCAGTTTTACTTCGAAACATCAGCTGAGAAAAGACAAGAAGCTCCTGATATGCAGTTAATGGGGAGGCAGTCACATGTAAGGGACACTTGAGGTATTTCTTAAATGATATTACACGGAAACGGGTAAATTACTAGATAAAGCAGGAGAGAATTTGATGAATGGTTTTCTACACCAACATGAGCGGTAATATCCGCTCAGGACATTCACCATCCTAATTACTATGATCCATCCATAACCTATTACGGAAACAAGATAATGTTCTGGCACGTAAGACCATTATTATGGAACATGATGAAAGAGTGAGATGAGAATCAGGAAGAAAGAGCGTAGAAAATTGGTTAATGTAAGTGGCAGAGCGGAAACCGTCAGCTGTCGTTCAAAGCTGGAGCAATCTGTTAGCGTGATTTTGAACCGTAAGAACAAATACCCAGTCGTTTTTAGACACTTGAGGGAAAATAATAAGGCAATAGCGGTGTCTTTATCAGGCAAGCCAATTTTCAGGAACTATTACTAAGTAGGGTTTTGGAAGCGAGCAGAAAGGATAGGTAGCGAGGGAGACCAGGATAGGCTAATCTTGCTTTATAAAAGGCAAGGAGGGGTATATAGCAAGACTGCATGAGGTAGCAGAATGGTAGGCTATTATACAAGCGAGGGAAGTCGTACAGGTTATCAGATATAGGTCCTTGATAATCTTTGGGCTGGAAAAAAAAAATCCCAAACATGGAGGAAATGTCAGGCATTAGAGGAAGGCCATTAAGGTAAAATTCGATACCAAAATATGTAGTCAGTTTAAGCTTGAATAGAGTAAAACACTTACCAAAAAAAGAAGGGGCTCAAAGGAGTGTTTTGTTGGGACTGACAAAGCAGAGAGAAATGGGAAAACCCCGAATCTCAATTTGACAGGAGAGGACCCAGTTGTTAAACAATCTTTTCCGTGGATTTTACGAGATTTCCAGATTAAATTGCTCCAAGTCTTGCTGTGCGCATTTGAGTCAGCAAATAGTCGCTCATTACCAGGCTTTTTATACTGAAATATTCTCCTTGGGGTCGCCACGATCATATAGGCTGAAAAAATTCAACTTTATTGTGATTGGTATTCTCTCTCATTGCCTCAGAATCACATCTGATCTTCCAGATGATAGTATGCAAAATAAGGGAGTTTCAAATTCCTGATCTCATATTTAGTATCATTGTATCAGCGTCCGTGTCTTCTGCAGGTTTTCATGAGCAGCGTCAAGGAAGGAAGCCTCAGCCACCACTTTCTGCAGTGGCCCAGGCGGGCCCAGAGTCCAGTTTGACACTGGAGGGAAGAGGAAACCTGCAGGTGGGTCCTCCGATCAACGTGACGGGTGATGGAAGACAGGACGTTCTTCTGGTGACTCCCATCCTCCGCTGCGGCTCCACCACCATCAGGAACCTCCTCAGAATTCTGGCGCCTATCAACCACTTTACTATGGTGGCAAACCCACCCACGAAGTCTGAGGTGGTCCACATCCCCCACATTCCCACACATGTGAGTGTTTGCATGCGGCAGGGGTGTGGATGGTAAGGTCCGGAGAACACAGTAATGGGAGACAGAGGGGAGAAATTTGCGGGAGACGTATGTACGTACAGGGTTTGGAACAAAATTCGATCCTTTGTCAGACGAATCTTTTCCAGGTTTGTCAAAACCATTCTTATATCTGTTTCTAGAGGTTTTGACTTTCATAACTTACCGAGGTTGATTAGTTGATGTTCTGTTAGGCTGTGTATGTGAGCTGATTGGTTGAGGCTTCCCTGTATGGGTTGGTTGGTCGACGTTTAAGGATGTGGATGTTTGTACACATTGGGTGGTTGATGCTGTTGATGGTGGTTAACTATGCTTGAGTTGATTGTTTATGCTGTAGGTTATTGAGAATGGAATACTTGTAGTCATATAGACTCAATATTTATGAGGTGTTTGGACAGTACAGGAAAAGGGGATTAATGCTTCCTGTTTGTAATATGATATGTAAGATATGTAATATGTGTAAGACTGGGTCTTCTTCAACTAAGTTACATTGAGTCTGTAGTATTGTCATTGCCTTATTCATATATTGTCTGTCAGTAGTATTGGCATTGCCTTATGTAGTATTGGCATTTTTATTCATAATGTACTAATTATGGGTAGATGTGTCTTTTTCTTTCTTTTGGTGTGTTTTGTAAATGATTAGCCATTTATATACCTTTAACATCTTTTAATTGCTAATCAGGCCGTACCAGTAATGCCAGTGTTGATGTTTCTCACCTTACTCAACCAAAGCCAGGCAGACATATTGTCTGGAAGTCGTTGACCTCCCACTCAATCATCACCCGTTCCTGTCCTGGTACTCTCTGTGTTCTTCAACTTCTTCCAGGTCTTCCCACTTCCAAGCGAGCTCTTGATGTCCTCAATCCATCTTATTCTGGAACGTCATGCTGGGTGCCTTCTTTTAGGAGTTAATTTCAAATACTTCTTGATGTATATCGTGTCTTCCAGTCTTGGCACATGGCCCTACCACCTTTGCTTCTCAGTTATATACAATATAGACGTAATACTCAAATCCTCTCTTATACTGGTGTTTCTCAAATTATCCATTTTCCTAACTTCTCCGCTTAGCTACACTGCTCTCATTTCGGTAGCGTGGATCTGTAAACTCATTTTGGTTGTGCTCTGTTATCACTTACAAGTGATAAGTACTTGCTTTACCTGAGAAACTTTTGAGAGACCCATTAATATCTAGTGTGAGCATTGGTGGTATTATGTTCTCAGGTGTAACCCTTGCCTAACACTCTTCCTCTCCCCTTCGTCCTGCCAGCGTGATATTGTTGGTAACATCTCAAACATTAAGAGGCCAACAGCCATGATGCAGTCGTTCGCATACATCAACTTTACCAAGTAAGTTCTCATCACTCCTTTCTTATAACCTTACTATCACCACCCTTTTGTTATGTCCATGATATCGTCATGATCATGTTTTAATTATTTCTTTTTTTTATAATGTTGGAGTCATAATCCAACCTCAAAGTAAATCTAACCAGAGTTTTAAGTTTAAGACATGGCAGACCTTACCTGTGTCACGAGTTCACTCGGTTGTGAACTTATCACACATAAAATCAATTGAGTTTGCTACATAATTCCCCTCTAGTGTGTTAAGGTTATCACACACGCAACCTACTAGTGTTATGACCTCTAACACAGCATTCCCATTTACTCTGTCTGATATATTAACAACCTGACCACATGATTTTGTGGAACCAAAATGTGTCGGGTTATAATATTTATATGAGGTTGCAAAACACGGAGGGTACTTTTGTAAACTAGTAGATTGAATATATAAATACCATGACGTTATAATGATATGATAACCATAAATGTTAATTTGTGTGAGCTAACAAGAAGAGTACGAGAATGCTAATATTCCTAAGAAAGTATTTACTGACCGTTTATTGTAAATGTACACATCATTGAAGCATGTTGCTTATATGTAAAAAAGTTATATATTTTCATGAGATATGTAAATCTTACGACAGGTAACTCTTAGGTGTACCAAATATGGTCGTCTTAGTATTATCAAACGTGTGCAGAAAATTGTAGAGACCAAAGGTGTAAAGTACTCCAGAATTTTATGTTTATGATAGAATCCTCAATTCTTTCGATAATCCTATTATGATTTACATTTCAACCCAGTTATAAAATTACAAACTAATTTGCTGCCTCGTTTTTTGCTAGTTCATTCATCGGTTTAGTATTATAGTTTGAACTTCTTGTACGGTTTGAAGACCATAGATTTGTCATGTATTTCAGATTTTAAGTTGTGTGAGTGGGTTGCCATTGTTCTGTCGTGTTCCAATGCTTGTTGCCAGACGTATGTAATTGACGAGATTTCCTCCTTGTGTGCATCACTGCAGTCTGGATTAGTTTTAAGTTTAGGGTACATATCGCTCATTTATGCTACTTACACCCAAGACTTTCACTCCATGAATGTATTGGTCATGATTTTCTCCACTTGGTTAGCTACTTCCCAACCCGCAATCCCTGTTTTTATAAGTTCAGTCAGTGCCCAGTTTGTGAAAGTTTAACCATGTCTTGAGAACTTGAGTTCCACCAGTTTAGTTTTCTTTTGTTTACAGCTTTACCCCACGATTTACAGTGCCATGCACGCCATCTTCTGGCTCCAGTGATTATGTCCAGTCACCAAGACAAACCTTTAAGATAGAGAGATCTTTTCACTGATATACCAAATTTTTATTCCCTTTGTGTGAAAATTTTACAAGTATCATAATTTGAAATCCTGTAAAATTCCATGGTGTATCACTGATTACGAACTCTTTAAATGCCTGTTTATGTAGGTTTGAGAAGAAGAAACCTATTATGATCAGCTTGGTGCGTGACCCCGTGGAACGAGCCATTAGCTGGTACTACCACATGCGGGCGCCATTCCAGTTGGTCGAACTTCACAACCGCTTCCCTGAGACGAGGTTCCCCACTAGGATGTTCCTCAAAAAGGTCTTTATCTCTCCTGATCTTAATGTTGCATGTAGGGAGGGTCAGATCCTAGTAGTCAGGAAAGGTTCTTAGGTATGGTCATTGCTTGGGTCAAGTTGCTTCATTGATACCCGATTTACGATTCAGGGATCTTCAAGTAACCTCATCTCTTGGGCCAGGATGTTGCAGGAGCCTTCAGGAAGGTCAGAAGTAAGTGTGTTAGGGATTATCATAATAATTGGATTGTGGGCCAGGTGCTGGGAAGGGAAAAACTGAGATCTAGCTAGGGCTGAGGCATACTTCCTGGGATAGAGTTTGTTGATGAAATCCCTGTTGCATCCCTTCATACACCCCTGCTCTCTTCTTTGACTATAAAATGCTTGTTAAAAATTTTTTTCAGACAACAGACCTTGGCTATTGTAATAAGTGTACATGAATACATACATGAATGAGAGGCCTAAGGCAAAGCTGAAGAGCCACAAGATGAAGGTAAATAAAGAGTAATAAGACACTTTAAACAGAAATTGGGAAGAATGTGAACATTTGAGACAAAAAATGGAAAGACTTGGGAATGATAATATTGCTTTATTGATGATTTTGTTTAGTAATACAGAAAAGAGATAATCTGAAATTTGAAGGAAGAATGGGAATTTTTTTTTTAAGAAATGTATGTATGGACAAGACATTTACTAAAAAATGGGCAGAATATAAAGAAAAGCAAGACATTATAGGTTCTAGAATTATGAATACATTATGGAAAAAAGTGATATAAGAGTTCAAGTCTAGAAAGGAATAAAGCATTGTGCATGAAAGGTAAGGGATGAAAGAAGGATGCTATCTGTTAATGGAAGAAATACAGAAAATAGAAAATCACTTTAGGAAACTGTAATGGAAAATGTGCTTCAGGTTCACTGTGGAGGGGTTTGGTGCCTATTTTATTACAGCACTTCATTGAAAATGAAATACAGATCTTTAAAAGTAATTTCACACTGATTCCTGTCAGAAATGCTTAAGATTTTTTTTCTTACCATGCAGGACCTGGAGACATGCCTGAAGAACCGCCGGGATCCTGAATGTCGGTACATTCCTGGCAAGGAGGTCCTGGGACACACCATTGAATTCTTTTGTGGACATGAAAGCTATTGCCCGTGAGTTCCAATCCCTTAGCATCTCAGTGTGTGCGTTTGTAAAAAAACTATAAGTAAGCTTGGCATAGGCTCTTACCAATAACAGCCTGTTCTCAGGTGCCAATGAGTGTGCGTGTTGTTTTAAGGTGGATGTGTGTGCTTGGATTACCATAATTGACACAGGGCAGGTGTGTATACTTAAGGTATCAGTACTGCATGGGGCAGAGCAGTCCTTGTGTAACTCTAGTGTAGTGGGCTCTTATGTGTATATGTGTCTCGTGTAAAATGTAATGATCTGCTTTATCTCAAACAAAATAGGTGACCATTTCCAACGTGGTAAGCATGTATCTTCTCTTCATATATCATTTTTACATGTACCTCTCCTAATATTGTACTTTTCTCCTAGATCCATTGCCTAGTGATGTTCATACTTCTCATATCCCACTAGTATCTCCACTCACAGTTGTGGTTCATAGGTGGTGACTTTTCCTATTTCAACCTGTTGCATCCCTCAAGAACCTCAAAAGTGCCCAATATTTGTTATCTAGCTCAAGATGTGTCTTCCAACTACCACACTTTTCCTTTGGTTCACCTACAGCTTTCCAAATAACACAAATTATATATATATATATATATATATATATATATATATTTTTTATACT
>JAUUDZ010461807.1:0-12177 GCA_032361705.1 Panulirus versicolor | reverse complement strand
CAGCAGTCCAGAAGTTTTCCTTATAGCAGCCCCTACCAGAGGTTATAGCTCTAAACACAGCTGTTGCAGGCAGTGTAAGGAAGTTACGATTCAGATATACCCTTTGCAGGTCTGACAGCCAAAGGCGCGACAGGATTTTAGATTGCCATCGGTGAACAAATGTCTGATGCCCTTGTCTGTCATGTTATCACTGGTATACCAGTGTACTGTAGACTGATAACGGATGTGAACGACCTACAGGTAACAGACATGGCAGCAACTACTTTGTCCAAGTCTCCCGTCTGGGAAGAGGCCTGTGGATCGTTATCACTTGACCATTCACAAAGGTTGATTCTGTAGTTATTCCACTGATTCTGTTGTGTTTAGTGTTACAAGAGTCTGCTCAGAGATGACTGTACCTACAAATGATGGTCATTTACAATAGTGCTTGAGGTATTACGTGAGTTTGGAGGGTTTAAGTAGCCACGATCCTGCTGGTCGCCATGAAGATGTTAGATTCTAAGTAAGGGCTAGTCAAGCGTCTGTCACGATGATGCAGAGGCTCGTTACCATCTATTAGGAGCAACAGTTTGATGTGGCAGATGGTATGCTAACAAGGTCTGGCAAAGGCGATCTGCGACAGTTGAGTCGCCCACAGGTATCCTCCTCCAGCAAAACCCAGTGGACCCTTGTCATGACCAGAACCAAGACGAGAAAAAGTAACACCCAGAAACACTCTCAGTGAAACCCGTGGCCAAGAAAGAAGCCCATAGGCATCTGTTTTCGGTAGGCCCTCGAATGAATAGAGAAACCTCATAGAGCCCAGTTTCATCTCGGCTTGAAGGTGAATCAAGGAACCCTTAGGGTTTCATTTCTCTTCGAAACTCTGAGACGAATAATGGAAATTCATGGAGCCTTCTCTCAGCAAAGACCTGTAGCTAGTGTCAAGACGCCGTCAGGTACCCTTACAGCAAGACCGGGGAAGAATAGGAGATACCCTAATGTACCCTCCCTGGGCGAGACCAGCCTAGAATATTCTAGCCGGCGCGCCTCTGCTTAGTATAAATCACCGTGTTACCTGATTCATAAATGTAGATGTTAAGGCCAAAAACAAATGCTAAGGGCCTGGCCAGAGAGACGAGTGAGAGGGTGTGAACCATACTACATCACAGACGAGGAAGGTAAACCACACCGTCCCTACCTCCGTTCTCTTGTTCAGTTTATAGCCTGAAATCGTAGGGAATTTTGTGTATAGACGTCCACCTGTCTCAGTTCGACAGTGAATGTTATTGAAAATTTCATCTATTTCGAGACATCCCCTTCTCACCCTTGAAGATAGTATATAACTGAATGAATGAGTATACGATGGTGGATATCGGAGTCATTTGATGTGAGTGAGGCGACGAGGACAGCCACAGAGACGTCAGGCTAGACCATTAAGTACGACGGTAAGAGCGTTGAGTCGAGTCGAACGGCAGGCCATCATACGGATGGCTGATACTGTCATGTTGCTGGGGACTAACTCACGAGAGATGGTCTCCGCTGCCCAGCACCCCGCGTACCTTCCCTTGTTACGTTCCGCCTGCGAGGTAATCATTCTCACCTGTTTTGGTGTGAGTGGACGAGGTAGTACTAATTCTAATCAGCGAGCATTATCATTAGAGTTGGGGCTTCGGGAAATGATAGTCCATGACACTATCGACTCCATCACTAAACACGCTTATGTTTGGACGTATTTGGCACACATTTGTTGCCTAGACGTGTTTGACACATTTGTATGTGTGTATGTATATACATACCCAGCAGTCAAGACATGGTACAGAGACACGGTTAAGAGACAGGGCAACACGCGTGTAAGACTTTCTGTAACACACACACACACACACACACATTTTGTTGTTTTCTAAACACATTATGACTGACATCTTCAACTGCCTTAGAATATTCATATGTTCAGTCAGTCAAGTTAGCAACAAGCCAACACCCTCTTCAGACCACCGACACCTCCACCGGAGAAGCTGACAATAATACTGAGGACTCATATCGGGGAGCATGACAGCCCTGGCTGATGGGTTGGCATTTATGGCCTATTGTGAAGGATGCGTTACCTTAACACACCCAGTGGGAGGGGGTCGCATGTCCATACAACGATGAAGAATGTCATCTTTAGTCTCCAGTTTTTCGCAGGCAATTAACTGTTATACAATACATGAAGGAAACATCCTTCGTGTGTAAATAATGTGAATAATCATTCTATACAGTACGAGTATTACAGAATTACAGGGAGTGCTCTGGAATCTCGGTCGATTTGTGGAGTATGATAAACTTCAGTATACTCAACTGCTTTTACTGATAATTCAAGTCGAGAATGTTTGAACATTTGTAGTTTGTTGTGACGTGTAGTCTGTAGTTTCTGGTAGTAGCAGACAGTGGCTAACCCAGACTCTGTAATTAGCAACTATTGCTAGGTTACAATGCTAGGCTAAACCTGGGGAATGGCAAACAGTGGTTAAGCTAGATCTGGGAAAGATGGTTAGTGACTCTGCCTTAAACTTTAATGAATTGCAGGTAAACATTAGTAAATGCCCGATGGTGGTTACGTACAAACAACAATGAATTTACAACATTGGTTTGGCCATAACTTTAGTAATTGGACAACAGTACTAGGACAGAACCCTAGTAAATGATAATTAGTGGTGTGACGCAGACTGTAGTAAGTGGCCGACATTGTCTCGGCCCAGACGCTGGTAAATGGCATCAGTGGCTAGGCCCAAACCCAAGTATGTGGCCGCAGTGGCTAGGCCCAGACCCTAGTGAATGAGCGACAGTGGTCAGGAAAAGCCCTTATGAATGACGGGCAGCCACAGGTCCCGCCCGGTCGCTGGTGAATGGGCGGTGACGTGCCAAATGTTCCCTCCATTTAGAGTCTCCACTTATGGCGCCTCAAGAAATAAACAAAAGTCCTCATATTTCTGGCGGCGTCTGGGACCGTCATGGGTCACCCAGGCCGACCAAACCTTACGGATACACCCAAAAACACTGTCGCTAAAAGTTCAATAGATTGGTGAATGTTCTGAGACACTGTGCGTTTGAAAGATGAAGAAGGCTCCATAACCTTCTTTGTCGCAAACGCTTATTATAGATACCTCAGTCAGTCTCCATGAAGACTATGATATAAAAAAAAAATGAATAAATGAATGAATGAGAAAACATTTTAGTGAAGAGTTAAGCCAGGATATGGCGAATGACATGCTGAAGGTGTATTGTAAGTCTGGGAAGTCTTATTTATCTTTTTATTTGTAAAAACTATTTGTCTAGATCCCGTGTAGGAGGCCGCCTTGCTTGGCTTCCTTATGGCTAACTGCCAGACTCGGTCGGGACCGTGCGCTTCAGACTTTTTTTTTTTTTTTTTAAAGCTAGGCTTTATTATTTTATTTATATGTTTACTGAAGCCACAACTGCTCAGACAATTGATGAAGCTGAACTTAACCGTTGAATTGCGCAGTTCTTCAACACACACACACACACACACACACTCACAAGTCTTGCACATTATGTCTACATCATCGTATGTTACACAAAATTTTATTCGAAAAAGTAGTATACTCTCCTCTGTAGTGATGTGGGAGGGTATTTGCCGCCCTCGCTGGCGGCAGGGACGGTCTTTTATTTATGTAACCATATGATGATATTTGTTTTGCAGGTGTGGTTTCATTCTACATACAACTATAAAAGTCACGCCATCAATATCCAGGGGTTGTAAACACGTACTCGAGGGTTGTGCCATTGTGCTCGCGGATGGTACAGACGCGTCGTGCTCAGGGGTCATACCTTCATGCTCAAGGGATTGAAATTAGATTTCGTGTAATTGGATTGATTTATTTTCAGATGGATATTGAGGACGTGACTATGTCCACTTGGAAAATAATAACCAACCACTTGTTAATACAGTTCATTCACGATATATAAAGCCCTTTCGTTAAATTTTCAATGTAAGGCTGTGTCTATATGTATTCGCACTATCAGTGAGTTGTTCGAAATAAGCATTTCGTAATATCATTACCATTTAACGGTGACTATATATATAGAGTGGGCCGTTAGCAAGCGAGCAGAAAACGGGGGGGACTCGCTAATTTCAAACTATCTTGTCGATACTTGAGGAAGGAGAGTATTGGGGGTGGCTCCAGCATGGTGAGACTTAATGAACAAATCCTCTGCACGCTCCGGGCCTACTTCCATCTGTCTCAGCTGTGTACCCTTTACCCATGCTATATGTAACTTTTCGGTGGTGGTATTGAACTTGCTAAATCATGGGACTTTTTACATTCAAGTCAGTACCAGACTGTATTCTTTTGATTATTGTTCACCATATATTTGACATACCCTAAGCTTCAGCTGTATTACTACCACTTCGACTTTACCTTGTGTACATTGTGCACCCAGTCTGATATTTTTTTGTTCATTATAATGCTTGTAGCGATAGTGATACCCTGAATAGGTGTGTCCTGTGTTACTTTGCTTTGTAATCAATCAATAACATTACTGCTGTTTCTCTATTCTGACGGGACATGGGTCTCCTGGGTCCCTGGGCTAACCTGCCATCCTCGTATGTCAATGTATTGTACCCAATGTATGCTCTGTACTTCCTTATACCTACCCCTGTCCAGGTCCCCTTCACCCATGCTATCAACGGAATGTTATGTGTACTTTTATGACAAATAGTTCCGAAATCAGTTAATAGAAAAAGTGTGTCTTATAAACGGTTAGAAAACTGACGAAAATATTTTCAGCCACAAAGAGAAATTGAGCGACACGAGCCGGCAACTGAAACACGCATCAGGAAGACGCTCATTAATGAAATGTTATTCTTTACGATTAAGAAATAGATTACAAAACGACACACAGACTTGAAAATATAAAGAGAAAGAGGAACCAAAAATCTTAAACGTTCTCCAGTCTCTCGGTCTGAGACGTGGCAGAGGATCAGATAAGGGAGCACCGCAGGCACCCTTGGTCGTCAGTTTCATATAAGATTAAATCTTTTTCGAGTGGTATCATCAGCTTGGAAAGCCATTCAGCTCAACATAATAGTAACAACTATGATGGGGTTGCTCGTTTCACTAGGGAACCTTTTGAGTGCTACGACGACAAAGGGATCAGTGATGAAAGCCTCAGCACTTGGGGCCTCTGTCTTGACCGAAGAGGGAGGTAGGGTCCTTTAATGACGAGGGGGGAAGTGTCATCGTACGGCGCCGTCCCTCTCAACGATAAGTGTTCCCCACTCGACGAGCCTGCCTGCCATGTTAGCGCCGCTGTACGTGGGTTGCCAACTACACTGCTGCCGAGGTGCCATAAACCGAGGAGATGCCAAATGGAGCATAACACAAGCAACCGCTGTGGTTGATGACAGTCGGGGCTGACGTGTCTGCTTTACAGCTGACATATTAGTTCACAAGAGGCCATCATATTCTTCGCCTGTTTCTGCAGCACAAGTTTCAGCCTGCATAAGAAAAAAAAAATATAATGAAACTGGTTATATACATGAGCTGGCTTTACTGCTGGCTATAATTGGTCACAAGAGACATTCAGCATCGATACAGCATATTGGTGATGGTGCGCCCCGAAGCGTGTAAGCACCAACTTTGGTCAGTGAGGTGGTCGAGTCTTTTGCCGGCGGACTCCAGCGCATGGGTGAGCCGCTGGCTGGCTGGCTGGCCGTCTGTGTTTGCTCACGTCCTCTGGGCCGCCAGACCCGCCGCTGACTCGCTTAAAGACAGATTTTAAGGTCCAGTATGACATGGAGGTTGAGGACGCAACGGGAGGCCATATACCTTGAATCATCCACCGTCCACGCCGACACATACTTAAGCACGACAGACTTGTCGAGGTGGAGGACACTCCAGTGTTTATGTATCAATAACATCTCTTGGACAACAGAAGCCGTCTCGTAGAGCCGGATGGTGAGGGCCACCCGGACTCACGGGGGCTCATGGGTTTCAGCTATCGACACACAAGCCGAGTGCATGGCTCAGGAACACCTTAATGATCGGCCACATGGTCAGCAAACACTGGCCGCGCCCCTCCGCGTGAATGCAGGGCGCGGGCCATGGCACACAAACAAAAGTGTGGGAGGGATCAGATGGGCCGGCCCGGGTGTCACTAGCACCTGTGGAACAATAGGCATAAAGTAACATGGACAAATGTTTGAGACATACCAGCACAGCAGGATGGTGAGGGGGCGCTGCCCTCAAATCACAGAGGCACATGCACACTCCTGAACAGGGTTACAGCAATATGTATCCCCGTGTTTCGTGATGTGTAACCCTATGTTACCGTGAGATGCAATCCTGGCCACTTCCACACACCGGAACATGAAGTGTATCGGACGGTTAGGACCTTGGGCATTTTCTGTCCGTGGTACATCGTAGTCACTGGCTGGAGTGTGGCGTTCAGTATAAACATTAGTTTCTACTTATATTCCGTTGTCATGTGTAATTTCACCTAGATATCTTGATCAAAAATCATTAAGACTACCAGCGAGATGATAGGTGTTGGAGATGACTACTGTCTCATATTTGTACTCTTTGAGGTATTATCAATATCAACTTTTCATTGAAAGGAAAATATTCAGTCAAGAAAAGAAAGTACAATGCCTGATATCAAGCAAATTAGGCCTTACCTCGAAACCGATGTTTTCATGAGCACAAACAAGTACTTCCTGTCTCGGACGGAGGGCAGCATATATGAACATGAAGATCATAACAGCTCTTATTCAGAGAAATACCATACAGCTGGACGAAGGTCCCTCTATTCGTCTACTAACCGCCCTCCGACCGCCCACACACACACACACACACACACACCTGGTTCCTACCACACCATACTGACCACCCTAATAAATGTCTGGAGCCAACGTCATGAGAACATCAAGATATACATAGCAAGGTCATACTGACAACCTCCTGAGTATCTGCTCATAGTGAAGAATTTCTCTGCTTATGGTCAGGAATTTCTGCACTCAGTCTTGTGGTAATCCCGCCTTCATGCAAGCTGCGTGCTGTCTTCACAGTGCTGAGGAATCAGAAAGCCACCCTGCTGTCGCCTTAGTCAATGAGACGGGATGTTCCTAACCTAGAAACATGTTTACGAACGTGGGACTCTGGCGTTGTGGTGACGAAGGGCGCCGTCAGGACCTGCCATAACGTACCGCCTCTCAAGCCCACCTCTATACAATTAACCCGAGACAAAGGGCAATAAATTATGGGAGAGGAAGCAGGAGGTGGGGTAGACAACGCAAGAGAAGGAACAGGTGGGCAAGTGAGAGTGCATGAGATGGTAGAGAATGGGGATAAAAGACCATGAGAGAAGAGTTCATATTACGGCATAACACGCGAGAGAAAAGTGAATGTTAAAGCATAGCATGGTGGAGAAGAGAGCAGGGTAAGGCATAGCAGAGAAGAGAAGAGTGCATGGGAAGGCATAGCATGGGAGAAGAGTGCATGGGAAAGAAGAGTGCTAAGGAAGGCATAACATGGGAGATAGGAACGTATGGTAAGGCACAGCATGGGAGAGAAAAGTGCATGGGAAGGGACAGGACAGGGGAGAATGAATAGAGGATGCATAAAGGGGGGGGGGACAAAGGGTAAAGAGCGCATGAAACGCCATTGAAGCAAAGCAATGCAAGAAAGGCATACATGGAAACACATTCATGTGAGAGAGAATGATACAAGAGAAAAAAAGTGGAAAGGCTGGTGCATGAAAGGAAAACGGAGGAAAGAAAATGAATGAATGTGAAGAAAGTACAGTATAATAGATAGCAGGGCTACAGATTGCAGAAAGATGGGAATGTGAGAAGAGTGAAATTGAGTGTAGGAGTGAGTGGTGAGTGCAGGAGCGAGTGGTGAGTGGGAGTGAGTGGTGAGTGCAGGAGTAAGTGGGGGCGAGGGAGGCGAGACGGTTGGCGCCCACTGAGCTTCTTCCCGACGCCGAGTGGCTCCTCACTGGCCATCTGGGGGAGTAGTTGAGCGCTCCATAATGAACGGTAATCGTTTTACAGCTTAATACTGGCCTTGCAAACACTGCATTACCGATGTGTCAGGACCAAAAGCCTAGAAAATCGGTATAAACACTGTATCATCGACGCGTTAGGACCATAAGCCTAAACCATATAGTTGGTCTAAACACTGTAAATTATCGACGCGTCAGCACCTGATATCTAGGCTACACAGTGGGTTAAGTGGAAATTTCGAATGCCATGAATCACACTCGAAAGGCACAATATTCATAAAGACACAGGACTGGGAAGCAGAAATAAAATAGGTGTAGACAGATGAGGGTGAAACAGATACAAAGTCAGGTAGGAAAGCTGGGGTATACTGAGTGCATGGCGTGCAAGAGCAAGGAACTGATGGTATGGACATCTTTTCGCTGAGGATCAGGAAGGAACGTCGAAAGTTGGTGTAGAATTCTTGTGTGTAACCAGAGGGAAAGGTACAGTAGCAGCAGCAGTAGTCATTCAAGCAACATTAGCAGTAAAATCAATAACTTTCATTCAGGAGCTTCAGCAGGTTTATTAGCATCACTCCCCAACATCATCATCATCGTCAGTACCAGGGATTTTATCACTAACCACAGAAGCGCAGGCAGTAGCACGACCATAGGACTAGCACCATTAAAATCGGTAGCAGAAGTGGCGGTTGCGACTCTTGCTAAATGCCGGGTCAACAGCACACATCAGCCCTAACGCATTCAACGTGCCTTCATAGGCACGGTAACAGTAGCCTAAGCAAGGGCAGCGGTAGTACCTGAGTCAGTGTGCCACAAGAGAATGGTAAATGTAACACCAGCAACAACATTGTCAGAAACAGACTACTCAGCAGCGGCACAGGATCATCAGCAACAGCAGGAGCAGCAAGGATGGGTTCTTAGCCAAAGACGGAGGAAGAGGCGCGCCCTAATCCCCCCTCCCCCGCCACATACCGATGGATTTATGGGGTCACGCATTCGTCTTGCGCTGGTGCCTGCTCCCTCTGGCCCCACTTCTCTTTTCTCTCTTTCTCCCTCTCTTCAACTTTCTTATAATACCCTAAGTATGTGCCACTTTCACTCCATCTCTCCCGCACACACTCACACACACACCGTGTAGTGACATTTAAACGGGACAAATGTGTTGTTGTGTGAGCCGCCTTGCACATGGTACTGCTTTGTTTACGTCATTCCTGGGTGGTGTTGACAGCCGGCCATTATTTGATACTCTCATATACATACTTGCTTTGTTCTGTGTTCCTTTTAATTTCTTCAGAGTATTTTTTCTAAAGGTTACACTTTCATATGATTATGTGAAAGACACCTTTTACATTTTGACTGTGATTTTTAAGGTTGCGCTTAAACGTATCGGCAGATATACTTCTTTTTCTTTATTTCCTAAGTATCTCTTAGGTTCTTGTCATTTACAGTACCTCCTGGCACTTGCCCCATTCGTCTTGATGGTGAGGGTGATGCCTTCAATGTTTCTGAGAGAGTTGTGGTAAGGAGCGTGGACAGGCGAGCGTCATTATGATTTAAGGCATCCTGCAGGGAGAGCTTACTCAGCGGTCTACCAAGGGTCGGCTCAGAACATCAGATGTCACTCTTACCATCACAGAGTCGTAGTACAAGCACTTTTGTACTGTTACACTCTTTGTGGGGAGGTTGTCACTTCAGGCACTTCGTGACCCTGGAGATATTATTTAAAGTGGTGTTGTCATGTGCACACTCCAGCAGGACGCAAGCTGTACTTGGAGAGAAGATATATGAAAATATTGAACTTAGAGGCTGGCGTAAGCGACAAGGACTATTATCAAATCATTCAATGAATGGAAACTTGGCCTGACTCGACGCTTAATTTCAGTCACCATCATTTAACCCCATGCCACTGTTTTCATATGGCTGGCGAAGCTGCGGTTGATATTAAGAAAGCACCACATGTCAAAGTCTGGTTATAATGTAATGGCAAGAAAACATCAAACATATGCATAAATGCTGTGTTAGTTGCCATACCAAAACATCGAAACGTGGTTTTTTTCCACTTGCATGGCAACACATGAAGAACTATGATAAGCAAATTTTAGCATTAATGCTTTCACTATCATAATGCAATTATACACCGGGATCAAATGAAAGGAGTGGTGGAAGTGAGAGAAGACCAAGCCTAAGTGCCTGCACCAACTGGGAGGATCGGGGTCAGGACACACGGCGCAAGGGTTCAACACGACACTTTTTATTGCTTCCACTTGGTCCCAGCTGGTGCCACGACCCTCCATACAGGAAAAGTATAGCAAAGTTGCGTTGTGTGAAGGTTACAACGTAAATCAATTGTACTGGGTAAGGTCAGCGTTTACTTTAGAGGGATTAAGGGGAAGATTCTTTATTAAAAAAGAAAAAAAAAGTCCGTACGTAGGATATGGCAACAATTCAGTGAACGGCAGTTAACGGGCATTTTATGACACGGAACGGAAGAAGAGGAAGGTTTCTGGACGTTTCGCCAGCAAGGCTGATGTGTTTGCAGTAGATAATGTCGCCGTTTTTAGGTTTTCTCTCGTAGGTAATTTGTCTGTTAATTACTAGCTTGGGTTAAAGTGCATTAACATATATGCAAGTTGTTACTCAGACGAGTTTGTTCAGTGGAACATTTAAGTTCATAGAGGCTAAGAGAGCCAAGCCTCCTTGGTCACTGGCAGTATATGTAAGAAGTCAAGAATATTAAGTTATGATGTTATTTTCTTGTTTATGTTATAGTTGTAATATATTCGGGACAAATGTAGGAATGTTGCATAAAATGTAGTTTATTTGTTAGATTCGTCAGGTTGTCTTTTTGCATTAACAACGTGCGTACTTAAAGAAAGTTGGAGTATAAAGAAAAAGACTCAAAACGTCTTCATGTGAGGGGCCCGATAGTCAGACATAATTACTCAAATTTTTTGCATTTCTTCTTGGAAGTGAAGTTTGAATGTGTCAAGTGGTCTGTAAGACTTTTTATTGCTTCACTTCCCCCATACGGAAGCAATTGAAACATTATCATATAACATTTAATTTTCAGTGGCACTTTGGCAGACTTATTTAAGCAAGCGTGCACTTTCTTTCTTCGACAGACGACATTTTCATAGCTTCCATATGCCTTCTGCCAATGTAATCACGGAGCTGTGGTTTGTATTCACACAAATGTCGCATACAAGATTAAGGAACAGTAGATGTGCCATTAAAATTCCCTTTAGGAGAGAGTTTAGGAACTAGAATATCTAATTGGTTAGTGGTAAGTTCAACTTTCCATCATTACCAGTTATTTCCACTTAATGTAAGTCGTTTTTCGACAGCATTATAGATATGTCAAAAGCTTGTGCACAGCTTGTGTGTATTGCATCAACATATTGTTTCTTCTTCGGTGTTTCTTTAACTTCATTACAGTGACGGAGCGACTGAGAAAAGCATAATCTTGCCGCCCTGGTCGTCAGGTGCGGAATTCGTTTGCAATGTTTCTGCGAAAAAAAACGAGACTAAATTTCGGTATTCTTGTGATATCATTGTTCATTATTGTAATCTAATTCTTAGTATATCAAAAAGGAGAAATTAATTAACAGGAAAAAACTGGTGGAGAATATGCTAGACTGCGATAAGACTCCTGAATCGACTGTCGGATCAGATCTATATAAAAGGACGTTAAAGAACATTCAAATCGATATTTTTGTATTACCACCTCTTACAACTCCCTTAGGAATGGTGTTGCTATGTTTAATTTCTAATGATAATTATCCTTCTAAAATTCTCCATTTTGTACTTTCGTAGCCTCTCCTTGTCATTTTGTGTTCCTCCTGCCTGCCACTCCACTCTCACATCATCATTTCCCAGTTGTACTCCAGCTCTTCCATTCCCCCGCTGTAGCAATGACTTCACCTCTTCCTCCGTACCTTGTCCCGTCTGTACAATTTATGGTCCTCCGGGCTACCCACCCTTTCACCATGCACAGTTATAAATGCCACAAAAAGATCATTTCAGTCAAAGTGAATCCCGAGACGGCTGATTATCGTATTGCGTACTTTAATAATAATCTTAACATCGTGGCAGAAAGATATATGATGGTCCTCTTTATATCAAAAGGTGTTATTTGAAATCTCTATTAGGGAAACAGTCTTTATTTCATGAGATAAATTTCAATCGTCACAG
>JAUUDZ010461797.1:0-12177 GCA_032361705.1 Panulirus versicolor | reverse complement strand
CAGAAGACAGCGGCAAAGTATAATAAATAATAAATAAATAAAAAGCAAGGTCATTTGGTTCTGCAGGATTGAGGGTCAAGTTAGCTGGGATGCAAGTTTGAATGGAGATAATTGGAGGAAGTAGTGTTTTAGATATCTGGGAGTAGACTTAGCAGCAAATGGAAGCATGAAAGCAGAAGCGAGTCTTAAGGTGGGGGAGTGAGTGAAGGTTCTGGAAGCAATGAAGAATGTGTGGAAAGAGAGAAAGTTATCTGAGAGAGCAAAATTGGGTATGTTTGAAGGAACAGTAGTTCCCACAACATCATATGGTTGAGAGGCATGGGCTATAGATAGGGTTGTGTAGAGGAGGGTGAATGTGTTGAAAATGAAATGTTTGAGGACAACATGTGATGTAAGGTGGTTTGATCAAGTAAGTAATGAAAGGGTAAGAGAGATGTGTGGAAATATAAAGAGTGTACAGTAGGTTTGTTGAAATGGTTTGGACATACGGAGAAAATGAATAAGGAAAGGTTGACAAAGAAGCTATGTGTCAGAAGTGGATAGAACATGGAGAATCAGGAGACCAAGTTGGAGATAAAGGATAGAGTGAAACACATTTTGAGCAATTGGGGCCTGAAAATGAAGGAGGGTGAAAGGTGTGCATGGATTAGAGTGAATTGTAATAATATGGTGAACTGGGGTCAATGTTCCATCAGTGGACTGTACTAGGGCATATGAAATGTCTGAGGTAAACCATGGAAAGGCTTGTGAGGCCTGGATGTGGGCAAGGGGCTGTGGTTTCTGTGCATTACACGTGACAGCTCGTATATGGAAGTGAAAAGATGCTGTTTCCTGTGGGGCAGGGTGGCACCAGGAGAGAATGAAGGTGAGCAAGTATGTAAATTTACATGTGTATGTATGTTCATGTACATACATATATGTATACATATATGTATATTATCCCTGGGGCTGGGGAAGAAAGAATACTGCCTGCATATTCCCTGCATGTTGTAGAAGGCAACTAAAAGGGGTGGGAGTGAGAGGCTGGAAATCCTCCTCTCCACATTCACTTTTCCAAAAGAAGAAGCAGAGAAGGTGCCCAAGTCAAGATTTATCCTCAAAGGCTCAGTCATCTGTTTCTTACAGTACCTTGCTATTGTAGGAAATGGCAGATACATAAGAAAAAATGATAATATATGTATATGTGCATGCATGTGTGTATATGTATGTATCTGTGTATGTGAGTGGATGTGTCTTTCTTAGTTGGTTTCCTGGTACTATATAAAATTTAAACATTGCAATGGCAGTTACTTACTGAATTTACCAAAAATTCTTTGTTGTTCCTGCAATGTGCAATGTACTGTCCACAAAACCTTGTCTACCCCATTTATTTTCAAGGGTAATACATGGATGAGAGTTATTATGGGTACAAGCATATGATGCTCTTAGGGTGAAATCATTGTACATGTGGTGGTTGAGACCAATGTTTCTAATGATGTAAACCCCAGCAAATCACTTCAGTATGTCTCAGGCTATCTTCTGGGAAGGATATTCTTTCTTTAGTTCCTCCAGATGCCACTTCATTATAGGAATTTCACTTTTGGGTGCTGTATTTCTTCCACCTGTGTTTCAAGATGATTGGTTCTTACCTATACATGGGAAGAACGCCTAATTTCTTGCCTTGAAGCAAAAACGTAAATACATGTGAGATTTTTAGGCACACTAGGTGCTCAGAGGCATGATCAGGTGCTATCCTTGGTCATTCAAGGAAGATAACCTCCTAAGATGAAAAGCAAATCAAAACTTCTATGAAACTTCTGGGTCTCAAAGAACCATTCAACAATGTCTCCAAAAGAATCTTCATATTCCCTACCACAAGCCAGCCACCAAACCCATGTGTATGAAGAAAATGAAACATAAAAAATCATATATACAAAGAAATACAAAGAACTATAGTGTGGAACACTAGAGTGAAGTGATAGGCCAGAGAGTGCCAGCCAGAATGACTCTCATTTCACAATGAAGATGGTTAAAACCCAATAGTGTGATGATCTGGGATTGTTTTAGTGGTGCAATGGATAGGGGAGGGTCATACTCTTTACCTAAAATCACTAAACTGAATGGAAGGCAGTACATTAAGGTGCTAGAGGACATCTGCTTCCTTTTTATGAGGTTCATGGATAAGATCACTTTATACAGGATAGTGACCCCCCCTCCCAAAGTCTCAAAAGGAGATGAATACATTATTAGAGAAAAATATTCAACTGCTGGAGAGGCCTGGTAGCTCCCCAGACCTCAACCCAATCGTAAACTGCTGGAAGCAGTTGAAAATTAAGCCTTCTTTCTGCAACACTTCATCAATACCTCATCTCATTCAGGAGATCAAGACCCTTTGGACCCAAAACATGGATCTAAAAAGCATCAGGAACCTTACCAGTTCCAGGCCAAAACATCTGCAGATAGAGATGACAAAGTACTAAAATGTAACCGTGACATTGACTTTGAAAATATATGGGGGTCACAAGGTTTTTTGTGGACACTGTAGAATACAGCAGAGGTAGGTAATCACAGAAAGGTGAGATGATTAAATCATACACACCCTAATCAAAGCTGGCTAATCTGTCCCCATGCATTGCTCTCAGCTTAGCAATACAAAACGGAGCAAGCAATGAATTTTGGTAACATGCAAGTGCTTTAACAATGTCTAGCCAATAAGCAGTAACTATGAGCATCATTTTACTGAGCTCCAATGCCTTTTCATTTTTCAAGTGCTGGGGTATGGGAGTTACCAAAGTTTGGAACCCCACAATAGAGATGTTAGCAAATTTCTGTCATTTTATTCTAATACAGTTATCCCTATCAGTTAACAATTCACAAGTTTCCATTTCATACATCAATTTTTTTGTCCCATTTTTTCCCATGTGTGTATAAGTCATTCATTGCCCATTCAAATTTCCTGGGCACCAATAGATGGTGGGGCTCACTGGTTTAAAGTTTATGATATGCCCTACTTTCAGTCTGTGTTTACTCTTGAGCAGGGTAAGTATTGTTCATTATAGTTCTTACTATAGGAGGGTGAAAGGTGTGCAAGGAATAGAGTGAACTGGAACGATGTGGTATACCAGGGTCGACGTGCTGTCAATGGATTGAATCAGGGCATGTAAAGCGACCGCGGTAAACCATGAAAAGTTTTGTGGGGCCTGGATGTGGAAAGGGAGCTGTGGTTTCGGTGCATTACATATGACAGCTACAGATTGAGTGTGAACAAATGTGGCCTTTGTTGTCTTCTCCTAACACTACTTCGCGCGCGCGTGCGACGCGCGCGGGGGTGGGGGTTGGAATTTCATGTGTGGTAGGGTGGTGATGGGAATGGATGAAGGCAGCAAGTATGAATATGTACAAGTGTATATATTCCTATGAATCCACAAGGAAAATGAAAATAAGTTCCCATGGTGTATATATATGTATATGTCGGTGCATTGCACATGACAGCTGGAGACGGTGTGGGTGAATGTGGCCTTTATGTCGTCCTAGCACTACCTCGTGCACATGCAAGGGGAGGGTGCTGTTTTGTGTGTGGCAGGTGGCGACGGGAATGGATGGAGGCAGCAAATATGAATGTGTACGTGTGTATGTATACGCCTGTGTTTGTGTACGTATGTATACGTTGAAGTGTATAGGTGTGTATATGTGCGTGTGTGGGCATTTATGTACATACATGTGTATGTGGGTGTGTTGGGCCATTCTTTTGTCTGTTTCCTTGCACTGCCTTGCTGACGTGGGAGACAGCGACTAAGTATGATAAATATAAATAAATGTCTGTGTATGTATATGTATGTATACGTTGAAATGTATAGTTATGTATATGTGGGTGTTTTATGTATATACATGTGTATGTGGGTGGATTGGGCCATTCTTTTGTTTGTTTCCTTGTGCTGCCTTGCTGACACGGGAGACGGCAATTAAGTATGATAGATAAAATAATTTAATATTATTATTAAACAATCGCTGTTTCCCCACATCGTAAATGCCCATATATGCATATATACATACATTACATATCAACATATACACAGACATTACATACATACACATGTACATATTCATGCTGCCTTCATCCATTCCTGTCGCCTCCCTGCCCAACATGAAAACAGCATCGCTATCCCCTGCTTCAGCGAGGTAGCGCCAGGAATACAGACAAAAAGGTCATATTTTTTCACAGTCTCTAACTGTTATGTAATGCACCAAAACCACAGCTCCCTATCCACATCCAGGCCCCACAGACATTTCCATGGTTTACCCCAGAGCTTCACATGCCCTGGTTCAGTCCGTTGACAGCATGTTGACCCCAGTATACCACATTGTTCCAATTCACTCTATTCCTTGCACGCCTTTCACCCTCCTGTATGTTCAGGCTTGGTACTCTCAAATATCTTTTTCGCTCCATCCCTCCACCTCCAATTAGGTCTCCCACTTCTCCTTGTTCACTCCACCTCTGACACATATATCCTGTTTGTCAATCTTTCCTCTCTTTTTCTCTCCATGTATCCAAACCATTTCAACACACCCATGTATTCCCTGCTTGTCATAAGAGGCAGCTAAAAGGGGAGGGAGAGGCAGGGCTGGAAATCCTCCTCTCTAGATTTACTTTTCCAAAAGAAGGAGCAGAGAAGGGGGCCAATTGAAGATTTTCCCTCTTAGGCTCAGTCCTCTGTTCTTAATGGTACATTGCTAATGCAGGAAATAGCGAATATAATGAAAAGAGAAAATAAACATTTTATACATAATTGCTATTTCCTGCATCAGCAAGGTAGTGCCAGGAAACAGACGAAGAATGGCCCATCATTTCATATACACATACATATACATAAAGCCCATATATGCACATATACATATCAATATACACACACACACTCAGACATATTTATACTTGCTTGCTTTCATTCATTCCTGGCACTACCCTGCCCCAAAGAAAACAGCATCGCTACCCCCTGCTTTATTTATTGTACATAATCACTGTTTCCAGTGTCAGCGAAGTAGCATCAGGAAACAGACAAAGAATGACCTATCCACTCTTATACACATATATACATAAATGCCCATGTACATATACATACATATACAAGTCAATACGTTTGTCAGGAGTGGATGGAACAAGGAGATTGGAGAGTGGTGGTCATCAGGCATTTCTGGATTATATTTTTATTGATAGTTATGTAAAAGAGGGACTTTTGGATTTGCATGTTCCAAGAGGGGCAGCTGGTGGGATGTCTGATCATTTTCTTGTGGAGGCAATGGTGAAGATTTGCAGAGGTTTTTGGAAGTAAGGAGGCAGTATTGGATGGAAAAGAGTTGTGAGGGTAAGTGAGCTTTGAAAAGAGACTTGTGTGAAGAAATGCCTGGAGGTATGGAGAATAGAATGGAAAGAGGTGAGAGTAAAAAGAGCAAGGGGATTGGGTAAGTAGTGGGAGGTATTTAGGGAAACAGTGCTGGCATGTGCAAGAATGCATGTGGCATATGAAGGGTAGGAAGCAGGCAGATTATAAAGGGTAGTGAATGGTGGGATGAAGAAGTAAAGTTGCTTGTGAAAAAGAGAGGCATTTAGGTAATATTTACAGGGAAGGAGTGCAAATGATTGAAGGAATTATAAGGGAAAGTGGAAGGAGGTCAAGAGAAAAGTACAGGGGTCGAAATCAGTGCAAATGAGAGTATGAGTAAGTGATTATTAGGAAACTAGGGAGAAAAAGTAATTTTGGATGGCAGTTGATAATGTGCAAAAATGAGAACAAATCGGGTCATTGGTGAAGAGGCAAAAAGGGAAGTGGTAACAGGGAGTAATGAAGTGAGTATTTTGAAGGGATGTTTGATATTAAGATGGCAGATGTAGGGTGTGTAATTTGGGGTAGTATGAGAAGTGAGAGATTGTTGGAGAGTGGTTTGATAAAGTGGGAAGAAGTGGTGAAAGGCTTATGTACGACATAATGTGGCACGGCAACTGAGGTGGATGGTATTGCAGTTGAATTTATTAAGGAAGAAAGTAATTGTTTTTTGGTTGGTTGATGAGGATTTTCAGGGTAAACATTGATCATGGTGAGTTGCCTCAGGATTGGAGGAATGCATAGATAGTGCTGTTTGTAAAGGCAAGGGGGATATTGCTGAGTGTTCAAGCTACAAAGGTATATGTTTTTTGAATATCTAAATTTGTATAGGAGGGTATTGATTGAGAGGCTTTGATTAGGCCTTAAAGGTGCTCGTGCTGTTGCAGTCAATATTAAAAAAAATCTTTGATACAGTCAGACCTTCACTTGGATTCACTCTCTTTCCTTCTTACGCACACACATGCTTTACTTTCCAGGTAGAATCTCTCACTGGATATAGTAACTTTCCATTAACCCCATATATCCATAGCTCCTTCCAGAAGGCTTCTCTGTTATTTCTGTTTAAAGGAAATATATCTTTTGTTGATGATAAGAATACCAGGTTACTTGAAAAATGTGCACATATGTTATTCATTTTTCAACAGGTGAACCTCCTCAACTTGCTGCCTGAATCAGATCGTACAAAGGAAAAATTGGCGGACCTTCTTGAAGACCGTGATCTTTCCTTCCTTCTACCACTTTTAAGAATCCAGTCTGATTTATGGCGAGCCCTCATTGCTGACCCAACGCCACACACATTTTACAAATATATCAAGGACACACTGGATGTGGAACATCATACTGACCCAGGATTTATAAATGCTTTAATGACAGTCTTGGTCAAGTACATAACACAGGTAAGAAGCAGATTACTACTTAACTTATTTTTTGTATCTACAAAGTGCTATCTCCCTGGAGCTTGCTCTTTCTCAACCCCCTTAATCTTTATCGTTATGAAATGCTGAACACTCCTCAGAGCTACATAATCCTTCTAATTATCTTTACCATTTCAGATTTACCTTCTGGCCTCTTTTGTTTTGATGATCACTTACATTCATAGTATTACATCTTGGATTCTTTTTTCCACCCTCCAGAATATCTTTGAAATTTATTTTCTACTGAGTTTTATACTTTATTCTTATTTCTAACTTTGCCCAACAAAAGAAAAGCCAGTTTTTCATACTAGTAAGTCAGTGTGACTTGCTAAATCCCATTACTCCAGCAAAATTTTGTGTTACCTCGTAAAGTCTTACTTAGTTTAGTTATCCACTCCATCCCTCAAAATCTGCCACCCTCTCCCAGTTTAAGATATATTTATATATGTATAACCTTATAATTTCAGAGATATGTTTGTAACTGGATATAATCTCTTCAAAAGTGTTTTTTGTCAACTACTTTTACTTTAATAACGTAGAAGTTTATTGAATGTTCCAGCATTATTCGTTAAAAAGTGAGAGAGTAAGACCTGAGTGTCAAGTGAATTGCTACTGTTCATGTTGTATTGTTTATCTTACCTTCATTGAGCTATTTATTGATTTTTTTTTGTTTATCTTATATAAATCTTTTCATGCCATAACCGAGTGATTGATTGGCAATTTTTTCATAAAACGATTAAAGTTTGTAAAGTTACCAGCAGCACAGTCAGGCATATGTTATCAAGGTCAGGCTATCTGTGTATCTGTATCCATGATTCCTGTTCCCTTTGGGAACCCCCTTAAGGGGGTGGCCATGGCAAGAGTCTCCATAACTGTTGAACCTTATTTCTGCTGCTTAACCTTTAATGCCTCACCCTTAATATACTGCTGGCAGAGGGCAACTGTAGCACAGTGTTTTCAAAAGCTCATACCTAATGTGTCTACCTAGATTTCCTTTCTAATGTTACAACCTACTACTACCTAATGCTCCCAGCTAATGCTCATACGTACTACTGCTACCTAATGTTTCTCCCTAAAGCTCATGTTCAACATTCCTAGTTGCTACTTTTATCTGTTGCTCCTACCATTTGGCAAAAGGCAGGGCTAGTGCAAAGCACTCCCTGCAGGAAAATCTACAGAGTTGCAGAGTGATATGTGTAAGTTGTTTTGTTAACTTTTATTTGTGACAAGGAGAGATGGTATGTTTGTGGACAAAGTACCAGCATTTCACATGTGGATGATGCAGAAAAGAAGACAGCTATGTGGGTCAAAGGAGTGCAATTTGACAACCACTGAAGTGCTAGCTCACTACGCAGCCATCGCTAACCCTCCCAATACCCGAGCGGGTAGTAACTTTAATATAATTCCTGGTCAATGGCTGCTTACCAACTACTACCTAAATCTAGGTCAGGCAAGCACTGGCAGTGCTGCCTCCACTTTTGCAAAAAGATTTTCTTGCCTTATCTTGGTCTACTTTGTGTCCATAAAGTCACTTTTCATGATCTGAAGACAGTCCATCATTAAATAATTTGGGATCATCATTTGCCTGGTCCTCCAGATACTGCTAGGACTGCTCAGTTTCCTCAGTGCAAAACTTACAAAAATGCACTTTTGTTGTCATGGCTGGAGGATGCCTGAATTGGGAAAAATGATCACACCCTGCCGCCTCAGTCACCACCCATGCTTTGTGCATGGTCTTGAAATTAGCACCCAAAACTTGATACATAGATATATGTCTAGGGGGATCTTAGCTTACATAGATATTAGTCAAGAGGTTTTGATTGATTTACACTTTAAAATCAAGCAGACTGTCATTAATCTGCATGTTGTACATCCTGTTTTTACATCTCAGCATGCAGACTGAAGTCTTGCGAAAGAAAGATTAATCCTGTCTCAAAAAAAAAGTTAATACTTTGATACTTAGTCTTGAATTATCATCACTTGCATGAAACGTTTGTAATTATATGCTATTTTCTATCTCTCTCTTCAGGAAACCACATTAGCTTCTGGATCTGACCCAACTGTCATCCCAGAGAAGCTTGTTACTGAACAAGAACAGGAACTTTTAGCCAAGTTTAAGCCTGTATTACAGGCTTTTTTACATGTCGATTTACAGCTTCAGGTCATTGCTGTTTATGCACTGCAGGTCTTCACATACACTCACAACTTCCCCAAAGGTATGTATTTGAAACGGCTAGGGAATTTTTGGATTGTAAGTTTCCCTCAGGGAATTTGATATGCCAACCCTTTTCTAGCTTGCATGACTGGAAGTCGGTGTTGATATATTTTGTGTGTCTGTCTCTTTATATTATCATCAGTACTTCATTCCCAGTTAATTGGGATGGAATAGGTACATAAAGTCTTGGAATATTGCTTGCATGCATCCTTTACCCATGCATAATGTGTTTAAGTAAAGATGCACTTCCATACTTGTAAAAGTGCTTTCCAGTTCACATTACACACTAATTCTCAGGTGTGACATGTCTCCATTTGTACCACTTCTGTATGTAAAATGCTATTATTTGCATTTGAGACCTAGTCATTGCTTTACATTCAGTCTTTTTCACTGCACCATTCTCTCTCTCAACAGGTAAAAACACAAAATATAAAAGTCGTCATGTAAAAGATACTTAAAAAAATGAGTATTATTTGAGTGGTATTACACCTTGACAAGTAAGCATCAATTGCATTGTAACTAGGTTGATATAGCATGCAATTAGGCCTGGAAACAGGCATAATTTTCATGTATAGATATGGGACATACATGCTCCAAAATAGGTCCTCCTCAGTCCATGCAACATGTTACACAATAGAAAATGTAAAGAGTTTGTTTTGCTTTTTTGTACAAGTATAATTCAAACATATTGTGAAAGGAAAAAACTATTAGGGATGTACAAGGAGGCAATTATGCTGTGTACGGCTCAAGAATGGGTGGGGGTATATTTATAGTTTATTAGGCCATTACAGGAGGGATATAAACAGCCAATTACTCAGACATTTCTTTTTTGTGGTTTGTAATGTTATGTTTGCTTTTGAGAAAGTGGGTGAAGATACATGAGGGTGAGACATGCATTTGATAGAATGAATTTCATCAATTAGGTATAGAGAGGGTGATATGCTGTCAGTGGGCTGAACCAGGACATGTGGAGCAGTCAAGGTATATTATGGGTTAATGTGTGGGGCTTGGTTGCATGTGGTATTCTCTAGTCTCAGTATTTTAGACACAACAGCTGAAGAGTGGATGTTTTGAATGAGGTCAATGCTTGTTCCTGGTGCTACTTCATCGAGAATATACACACACAGGCAAAAGGGAGCACAAGAAACAGATGAAGAAATGACCTCGTTTTCTCACATCTGTGCTCTGTCATGTATATTGCACTGAACCCATAGCCCATGAAACAGATTCAAAAGTTGGTCAAATACATTCTTAAAATTCAACTGAACAAATATAGAATAATGAGTATGGGTCAGAATGAAAGAAGTCCTCCTTATGGTTATTATTTATTAGAAATTAGCTTTGAAGACTTGAGAGTTGACATTTTCCCTAAACTGTTCTTAAAGTCCCACATTAGGGGAATAGTAAAGAAGATAAACTGTTTGCTCTTCTGGCAAATATTAGAATGACCTTGTGTAAGGATAAGGAAATCCTCTATAAGCAGTTCATATCTTACAAAGGGCAAAACTAAAATATTTTTCTCAAGTTTAGTCTCCATCAAAAGAATCTCAAAGAGCAAATAGAAAAGGTGAAGAGACAAGCAACAAAGATGGCACCAGAATTAAGGTAGCCCAGTTACAGGAAAGGCTAGAAACCTTAAAGTTGCCTTCATTGGAAAAGAGAAGGGTGAGGGATGACCTGATCACTACCTATGAAATTTTAAACTAGATTCATGATGTAGACTGTTAAAGTTCTTCAAAAGATGTAAAGCTAGGACAGCCAGAGGACGTAGTAATAAGTAAAGCAAGGAACTTGTTGGGATAGATGTAAAGAAGTACTTTTATATTTTTGAAGAGTTATAGATGAATGGAATAAAGTACCAGGGTTAATGCAGACAGTATACATAAATTCAGAGTTGTATGATTGTATAGATTGTTCAAGAGATGGACCTCACAAGTGTAAAATTAGGTGAGTGGAATAAAATGACTGAGGGCACAGTGATTGCAGACAGCCTACTGAAATGTAAGTTGTTTGTAGAGAATGTTGAAGAGATAGGGTCCCATGAGTGTAAAATTCATCCTTCTCGTATAGTACAGATAGGTACTTAAATGATCTACACATACAGAATTTTAAGAAATTTTGTCTTTGATCCTTGGAAAATACAAATAATTACACAATACTCAGTGTGCATACAATAGTGCCCAGTGCAGAATTTCAGAATGCATTTCTCATTTTAACAACCTTCTCATACCAAACCCCCCAAAACACACACACCTGTTTTCAACAGAAATGACATTGTGCACAACCAAGTATATTTAAAAATTTTCTTCTAATTGTTCTCTGTCTCTTGTGAGCAGGTATGTTGCTGCGGTGGTTTATGAATCTCTACGATTTGGAGATTGTTGAAGAGGATGCCTTCCTGACCTGGAAGGAGGATTTAAGCCAGGACTACCCTGGCAAGGGAAAGGCACTCTTCCAGGTAATCCCCACTCACCTACAAGGTTGAATGGATTGATTCTTATTAGGCCTTGCTTATTTAATGAATTACATAGCTTTTCTATTTTAGTAATAAATACAATTTTAGTTTTATGCATTTTCAAGCGAAATCATATTCATTAAGAAAGTTTTGTTGGGCTTGGATGTAGAAATGGTGCTGTGGTTTCGGTGCATTACACATGACAGTTAGAGAATGAGTGTAAACGAATGTGGCCTTTGATGTCTTTTCCTAGTGCTACCTTAATCGCCGTCTCCCGCGTTAGCGAGGTAGCACAAGGAAACAGACAAAAGAATGGCCCAACCCATTCACATACACATGCATATACATAAATGCCCACACGTGCACATATACATACCTATACATTTCAACGTTTACATACATGTATATACACAGGCATATACTACATATATACACATGTACATATTCATACTTGCTGCCTTCATCCATTCCCGTTGCTATCCCACCATACATGAAACGGCAACCCCCTCCCCCCACTTGCTCTCGAGGTAGTGCTAGGAAAAGACAAAGGCCACATTCGTTCTCTCAGTCTCTGTGTGTAATGTACCGAAACCACAGCTCCCCCTCCACATCCAGGCCCCACAAAACTTTCCATGGTTTACCCCAGACGCCTCGCATACCCTGGTTCAATCCATTGACAGCACGTCAACCCCGGTATACCACATCGTTCCAATTCACTCTATTCCTTGCACGCCT
>JAUUDZ010461786.1:0-12178 GCA_032361705.1 Panulirus versicolor | reverse complement strand
ATATGTGTATGTGAGTGGATGAGCCATTCTTAAGAACGGCTGTTTCCTGGTGCTACCTTGCTGACGTGGGAAACGGTGATCAAGTGTGTGTGTGTGAGTGTGTGTAACATGTATTTATTCCTATGTATGCACACACACACACACACACACATTAGGTTATTTGCACCAGTTCCCATTATCAGTGGCTTTTTGTAAGAGAATGTCTTCCTCCAGTACTTACACCAGCTGCTGAAATGATCTATCTTATTCTCATTCTAGCAAACCCACTGAATGCATCAGATGCCAATTGTATTACAAAAGTGAATTCAGCATGTTGCTCCCTAAGGGCATGCAAGGGCACTGAACTTGTTTTCATTTATGTATCATGTTTGGTGTTTTTACTGTAACTCATTTCCTTGGTGAATTCTAACTGATATATTGAGTATATCACAAACTACAAATTGGATGATATATCAATTACATCCCATCTACACACTTCTCACCTTAGGGTTTTTGGTGGTTTTACTGCAACCATATTGTTTTTTTTCTCTTTCTGTCATTTACATCATGTAGCTCAACATAGTTCACATAAGAGTCTTTCTGGAGATTATACATTTAAGGAATATTTTGCGTTTCCTCAATGATTTCTGGATGATGTATCGAGTATATGCTACCTCCACAATATATATCAGGTGATATACTGCTTATATCTCCTCTCCCAACACTATAGCAGGTATTATCCTGCACATATCTCTACTCCTAAATCTATACCAGGTGATATATTGTGCATACCTCCCTCCCAATGCTATACCAGGTGATATACTTCTCATATCTCTCCTTCCAACTCTATGCCAGGTGATATACTGCTCATACCTCCCCTCCCAATGCTATACCTTGTGATATACTGCTCATGTCTCTCTCCCAACTTTGTATCAGGTGATATAATGCTTATACCTCCCCTCCCAACACTATGCCAAGTGATATGCTGCTCATGTCTTTCCTCCCAACATTATATCATGTGATATACTGCTCATACCTCCCCTCACAATACTATGCCAGGTGATATACTGCTCATGTTTTTCATCCCAACACCACACCAGGTGATATACTGTTCCTACCTCCTCTCTCAGTGATATGACAGGTCATGTACTGCTTATGCTTCCCCTCCCAACACCATACCTGGTAATACACTGATTATACCTCCCTTACTAACACTATACCAGGTGATATATTACTCACATTTTTCATCTCAACCATATACCCCGAGAACTACTGCTTATACCTCTCCTTCTAACACTAAATCATGTGATACACTAATAACTCTCCTCCCAACAGTCATTGTGCTGCTCATACCTCTCCTTCCAACTCAATACCTGGTAATATATTGTTCATACCTTCCCTCCCAACACTATAATAGATGATGTATTGCTCATACCTCTACTCCCAACAGTCCACTGGCCTCCTACGCAGCAGGAACAGTAGCAGCAGAAAACCCAGACTCCTCCCCAGCACTCTCGGCTCTAGCATTACTTGGTTTTCTCTACTTCCTGAACCTCATCCAGGTAAACCCAAAAATTTTCTTTAGATAATTTCACAGTTCTAGAGCATTGTCTAGGTTACCCCAAGTTCTAGAGTGCCTTCTAGGTAAAACCACAGCTCTAGAGCATCTTTTTGGTTAGTTCATGCCTTTGAATATTTTGTAAGAACCCAGCTTTACAAAGTCATGTTCTGTATACTTACAGCATTAGTTTCTTGTTTTTTAGCCCACAGTTCTACATCACATAATTAAACATATTCCTTTATAACATTATCTAACTAAACCATTTTTATAGAAGGTAAACTCTTGACTTTGTATATAAACATAAGTAATCCCATGTTTCTGCATCATGTAGGTAAAACATTGACTTAACAAGCATGAAGTAAAAACCATAAGATATCACAGTGTGTTGCTGGCAAAGCCATGGAAATGAGATGGGACACAACATAATGCAGATACAACTACAGCATTATTGTGTCACCTATGCACATTCACAGCTTTACAACAGCCTTGTTGGACACTTACTCAACTTTGAAATCCCAGAATTGGGTATACCCAAACTTTTTCCATAATGTTCAAGTTAAATCCATAACTTTACATTCCTGAAAAACCCATGGAAGCCATTAGATCAGTGGAAACATCATATGTCACACAAGTCCATTATAACACAGATATGATGGTCTTAGACCTCAGGCTCATCAGTATTTGTAATTACTCAAGTATATCTGTGGTCCCACACTTTCATGCAAGGAATTCTCTGATCTATCAGCTTCAAGTCATCGTAGCCTAATCAGTATTAACATTCTGATAAACTCATACCTTCATAACATCATTCCATTACACCCTTTATGAAAAACACTTATGGTATTTACCCTCACATCAACTAACACTTTCCCCATCACTAAATGCACCCTAACTTCACTTAACACTCATATCATAACATACATCCTCACATCACCATATACACCACTCATACTGGGCTCTTTCCTGCTTGAGGTCAAACCACAAATGAAAAGTATCTTTGGTGGGGCTGTATAATTAGGAGTACAATCTTGTCAAAGAACTTCTCACTACAAAGGAGTCTACATTTCCCTGTTTGTGGGAGTAGTGCAGCCTTGGGCTCCAGGAGCATTAGAAAGGTCCTTGATAACACCAGAACTTTTTCACTGAAATTGATTTTTGGGTAATTATAGATAATAGATAAAAACCACCTAAACCTTTAGGATATCTAGCATCATCACATGCACCATTAACATCACCCACATCAACACACACAAACTCAACATCACCAGTAGCATCAGCATCTCCTACAGCAGCACGTTTACCCTCTACATCACCAGCATTGGCACATACACCCACAGCATCATGGACATCAGCACATACACATTCAACAACACCATTATCAACACATACACCTAGAGCATCACCACCTTCAACACATACACCCTCAACATCACCACATAAACCAACAGCATCACCAGCATCATCACATACCAACAGCATCACCTACATCAACACATACAATCACTATAACACCAGCATCAACACATACACCCTCAACTTCACCAGTATCAGTACATAAACCACCAGTATCTCTAGAATCAGCACATACACTACCAACATCACCAGAATCAGCACATACACCATCAGCATCACCAGAATCACATGTACTCTTTAGAACAAAAGTCAATTACAAATCAAAGCAGCCAGGAGCATAGTCTTCCAATGAAATTTTTATGATAAGCCAGTTTTGAAATAAGCCAGCACTTATTATTAACATTAGCCTTGTTAACTGGGCTGAAAATATCCAAAAACATAGCCCACAAGAGATCACTCTGAATTGTTAAATATCCCTACTTGCCCACACTACAATAGTAAGCATTTCAGCTGTCAAGTACTTGTAATGTCTTGCTTCCAACAAGGCACATGGGGAGATAAAAGGAGAACCAACCTACCTGGGTTATATGTCATACAAAGGGACAAATATGAGCATTGCCCTTACCTAAAAAAAGAATTGTGTTCCATTAACTACATTTGGTTTAATCATAAGGATCAGCACCAATTGTTTACTTACAGCCCACACATTTTCTAACAGTATTATAGATACTTCTGCTGTCATTATTCTTAGACTAAAGTTTATATATTTGTAATGAAAGTATCAGAATGAACAGAAAAATTAACAACATGAACAGAAAGTATTGGCTTGGCCAACCTAAGCAAGGTTAGTGCTACTACAATGTGGCAGTTAACATCTGTCTTGATGGTCAGTGCCAGTGGTGTCTCCTGGTATGTCAATCCTTAAGAATATGAAGAACTAAGTCCTTACAGATGTATCTTGAAAGCCATAATTAAATGAGAACAGAACCAATTACACATTGACAAGAGCAGAAACTAAGATAGAGACTCTGTCCATACATGATGTTATTGCCAGTTGAGCAAATGAAATGAATGATTGGAGAATGATGTGCCCCTCTGTGTCAGGTGCACCCTGAAGTTGAGCATCAACTGATCTCGTGCATTTTAAGATGAATAAAAGGGATGTGTGTTCATGGGTATGCCCAATTTTGGGGTAAAAGTGGTGTATTAAACCTTTCGAGTAAGTCTTGTCTCAAATGCTCAGAAGGCTCTCTCTGTAGGTGAAAGAGTTCCTCTTAGCCTTTCTGTAGCTCCTTCAATTTTTCATTGATTATAAAACCCAAATTTGCCAAGTTGGTATGTATACTTTTCCTGTCAAAATGGTATATTTACTGTAATCAAACAAAAACAATGTAGAGACTTTGTGATAAATATCAAGAAGTCTCCATTTGTTCATTAAACATGTGAATTCCTATGTCAAAACAAATTAGGGTGAAATGAGGTTCATTTATTTTTAGGGAAAGGATGAATCTCTAAGAGACACTTAATGCCTTGATTGATTTTTTGGTTTTGTTCTTTTTCTCTCGCACTCTGATAATTTAAAAGAATACTATTATGGATAACTTCCTAATGAATTCTTTGGTTGTAACAGACTTGGAACCAAGGGATCAGTTTATCTTATGTTCAGTCCCATTATGCCTAACCTATATGATGTAACTTATACATTTAGCATTGGTAGGGTGGGCTTGGGACTATCTCTTCTTCATAACTGGAACGAAGGAATATATGTATACCTTTGGCATTATATCAAGCTGGAGTAGCTACTGAAGCAGATTCTCTCTAACAGTAAAGTTACTATCTCATGTGTCAGGTGAGGGAGGTACCAAACAATCCTGCACTTATAACCCTGACTTGTCAGAGAAATAACTAATATTTTCAATTAATGTTAAATGATCATATTTTTTGTCAATTTTTTCATACTTGATCACTATTTCCCACGTTAGTGAGGTAGCACCAGGAACAGATGAAGAGAGGCTGTATCCACTCACACCCATTCTCTAGCTGTTATGTGTGATGCACCAAAACCACTGGTCATATCAGTTATCTGGACTGATTACAACTGCTACAAATGTTTGTGTCCAGGATTGCTGGGGATCCTTTCAGGTAGATCTCTTCTGAGCCAAGGGCAGGAACCAAATCTGTGTCTTAGTGTTTTGGATCTTGAAGCAGTATTAGGAAATAACCTGTTTTTGAGGGGAATCAAAGAAATTTAATTTATGATTCTTGTCTTCCTTCATACCACTGTTGATTTCAAAACTTGTACAGTGGAAGGATAAAGATGTATTAATCACGCTGTTTCTACCAACAAGCCCATGATTTCATACTTCTTAAGAGACAGGAAAGTGGCTCATATCAGCCACATCTTCTAAGTCACATTAGAGAGTGAACTTTCATCTTCACCCAAAAAGTAGCTTCATATTTAGGTTCTCTTGCAAGACTTCTTAATTTGAAGATTTCTGAGTATACTGCTGTATAATGGGGGCTCATGATAATGTTGCAGCTAGCCTGTATGACCAAAAACTTTCAAATCTGAAGCTTCACCACATTAATGAGTGCTTCATAATTTTTCACTCTGCACTGTCCATTCATCAAGCAAAGTTGAGGTCTTCATTCATTCCACCCTAACACACAAAATTCCTCTGCTAAACTCAATCAGAAATAATTTTCATGGCATCCTTAATGCAAATAACTCTAGTTTTAATTCATATAGTGCACCTGTCCATTTCATTCTTAAGAGTACTTTCCCCTTTTTACCTTCAACCTGACTATTTGATCTATTCACAAACTTATCAACTACTCATTGCCTTTTTAAGTATTTCTTCACATATCTTTCTCAAATATCGAATCTCTGTTTTGTGTATCCTTCTAACTCCAGAACTATACTTTGTCAAGCATATGTCTTTACTGCTTTTACCTTTCATTTAATTATACCGAGGAGGAGAAAAAAAGTCACATCAACACATTAGAGTTGGTACAAGTGCTTAGTCATGCATGCTTCTTGCATATAGTACTCTACACTTATATTCTTCACATTCATCAGAACTATCAGTGCACTTCAAATTCCTTTCCCTATCATGACTTTTTCATTTGCAACTTTCCCAATACTACTCTTATGGGCCATCAGTCATAAATACTTTTATTATTTCTTATTATTGTGTAATTCCTCTCCATTCATTGTGGCTTTACTGTACTTAGGACCATGACTGCCCATTTCTATCAAAAATGAAAGCATTCCTTTAACTTGCATTTTATGTCAACATACTTTTCAGACAAACATCAAAGTGACTCACGATTGTACCTAATTTCTACTGTGATTCATATATGTACATAATTGTGGTAGCTTCCATTCTCTTCAGCCAGGAAAAGTCACACTTTACTTTCATATCACATGCTTTCCTTACCTGTTTGCCTTTCCTAACTTAGTGAATTAGCTAAGCAATAGAAAGAACTGAACCGCAGAGAAATTTTCTTCTTAGTTGCATTCTACAACCCTCATCTCATTCATAAAAATTTTGATAACCTATGGTGACCTTGCACAGCCTTGATGCACTCCCACTTTCACTTTGAACCATTCATTCACACAAATGCATACTGAAAAAACAAGCTCTACTTCTTTTTGAATGCCCTTCACAGGAATTGGTAGTCTTTCATGCATACCAAAGAAATTCATTCATTTCCTGTTGACTTTTATAATTTCATCCCTTGGGATGGGAATAAGAAAATGCAATCCACAAATCTCCTGCATGTTGTAGAGAGTGACTAAGGAGGGCTGAGAATCCTCCCTTCTTGTATCATAACTAAGAAGGAACAGAAGGTAGAGGCAAGCAAGGATTTTTACTTGAAGGCTAATTCAACTGTTCATACCATTGCCTCACGCAAGCAGAAAACATGAGCAGATACAAAAGAAAAGATAGCTTCAAATTTTTATCATAGCACTTTGATTAAGTACTTTGATAAAAAGCAAGTTGAAGCCCATGCATACTGCATATTCTTTTAAGAAGTCACACTAACAATTTATATCTCCACCCTTCTATTTATATTACTGTATTGGCAGGATGTGCTTCAGAACAACAATGGTAGACGACGTCGGTCCCTTCACAGTGGACAAGTGCATTCAGAAGAGGAAGAAGAAGAGGAAGGGCACTATTCCACCTCATACTTTGAGGAAAATCAACAGCTGGAGGATCCTCGGAATTATCACCCTGCAGACTTTGGTTTTGTTCATCAAGAAAGAGCTGTAGGAGATGAACAGCCATGGCAAGACAAGGTGAAAGAAGTTCCAAAGGCCACTCCTCGCTTCCTCTCTTTCCTTGAGGACTTCTTCATAAAGCTTCCTCAAGCACTTAGACTCAGATCTAAGGTATGTTAAGACACTCATGTACATATTTTCCTGTCCCAGGATCCCTTTCCATGATATTCTGACAGTATTCAAGAAGCCAGCCAAGTTCACTGGGCAGGGGTATAAGTCTAGAAGTGTGATAAGATTTTGTGTATATATCTGTGTGAGGTAAGTGGAGGATGGTTTAGGAGTAAGTGGTCAGTGTTTTCAGTATGAAAGTTGCATCTTCAGTATGAGAGGTCATCTTTGATGTTAGAAGAGTGTTTGTAATGTTGAAGAGTTGGATGGTGTCCAAAAAACACTTGAAAAAGTGCAATTCATAATGCCAGGGGAGTGTAATTACAGTGGTGTATGTTTGTTGATTTTAATATTTGGTTAGATGAGCAGTTGTTTTGAGCTTGTTGAATATTTAGAATATATATGTGTTTTATCCATATCTTGTTTGCGGGGAAGGGGTATCTCTAAGTTTAAACTGTTAAAATGTGAAGCAGGAATAGGCATTTCATTTCCTCTTGGGCATTGATGGATCATTATGGAGTGGTTTTTGGGTGGGATGGGTCTAGTGCTGTTGAAAGAACTGAATGCTAAATATACTAAACTGAAGTTGTACTGGAGGTATTTGTTTCAGTGTGAAGTTATTGTATGTTTGGTTGCTCAGCAGCCAGTGATTGTTTTAAGTACCCTGTTTTGTGTGGTTGGCAGATTTATTATATTTGTTTTTAAGAAAGTGGATGATCAGAAATAAGATGTAATTTAGAATGGAAAAATTGTTTATAGAGGATATTAAGGAATTCTTTTTCTGTTCTAAAACTGTGCTGGTAAGTGTTCAGTGTTCTTAGGGTGTTTACTCTGTTTATGGCCTTTGTGTTAATGTTTGTATTGTAGAGAATGAATGTTATGTGTGTGTTGTATGTAATGCCCAGTATTGCTGAATACCTTTTGGATGGGAGTGGGTGACCATTTAGGGGCATGGGAGGATGCAGGTTACATTCATCAAGAGTATGACTGTCAATCTCTTTACAGATGCACATATTCTGTTTTGAGAGAACCAGTGTCTTTATTGGGTGATGTAGTGTTGCATGACAAAGGAATACAAAGGAATTCAAACAGTAGCAGACCGTTGGATCCTTGAGGCTGTTTGTAACAGTGTAAGATATCAGAAACTTACAGAATAATATGGTAAAAGGTAGAAAGCATAAAGATAATTCTAAGAGAATAACCTGCAAATTGTCATTTTGACTATGAAGGCGCATGTAACGAAAGTCGTCGACTTCAAGCGAAGTATTTACAATATCCATTCTTAAACGTATCTGTAACGCTACTTTCGACTGCTCTGTATGGCAAATTGTTCCATATATGAACAATCCTGTTGAAGAAAAAGTACTTCGCTACATTCAAGGTAAAACGTTTGACCTCAAGTGTGTATTCATTACTACAAGTAAAATCAGACGACTAAAGTCTTAAGAAACTTTACAGATCAAGATTATCAGAGCCTTTGAATTTAAACACTTGTATCAGATCACCTTTCAACTTTCTCTTTTTTATGCTAAAGAGATTCAAGTCATTTCTGCTCTCTTAGGATTTGTTTCTTAGTCCAGTAATCATCTTAGTAACTCTCTCCATTTTATCTTTAATCTAATTTAGGTAGGGTGACCAAAACTGAACATAGTATTCAAGATGTGGACCAACCAATGAAGTGTGGAGTAAGGAAGATTTCCCTGGACCTAAATTTGAAGGCCCAACCAATGAATCTAAGAAATCTCTTCGGTCTTTGCACTGCCTCTGTGCGCCACTTACTTGGTTGGTTTTAAGTGACCAGAGAGCATTATGCCCAAGTCTTTTTCATACTGTAGTTTGACCTTTCGTTTTTAGTACAGATATGTCAAACTTTGCATATATCTATATTAGAGTTCATTTGCCATCTCTGAGCCCAGTTCATTAGTTTGAAGCTGAAGACATTCAAGTTTATTTGTAGATTTATTCCCATCCTTTATCATCAACGAATTTTGATAGCTTGCAATGCAACCCATTATTAGTATCATTAACATATGAGAAAGAGAACCGGTATCAAGAATTATCTTTATAGCACTCCATTTGTTACGTCTAACCATTCAAAGGCTTCTCTATAATCACAACTCTTTGTTTACGGTCTGTCTTCCAGTTTCTAGTGTTTACGGTCTGTCTTCCAGTTTCTAGTGTTTACGGTCTGTCTTCCAGTTTCTAGTCAACTGGAGTACAATCCGTTCATTGCCACACGACTTGATTTTTGCTCGTAACTTTTAATGCGGAATCTTATCGAAAGCTTATGGAAAATATTAATAGATAACATCAACTACTTTACTTTTCTCATCCATGTTGATCATATCATACAATAAATCAGGCAGATTTGTCAGATATGAGCGATTGCGTCAAGAACCATGCTGAGAATCGTTTGATAAGTGGTCCTACTCTATATGGTTTACAATCCTATCTCGAATGATTGTTTCCAGAAGTTCTCCAACTACAGACGTTCAGTTAATAGGACAATAACTTCCGGGTAGTGACTTATTACCTTTTTGAATGTCGGTGTTACACTGGTGAACTTCCATTCAGTCAAGGTCAGTCAAGGGCTTAACTATCTCATCTATCTTCACTTTCATTTTTCTCTGATAAACCTTATCAAGGCTTACCGTTATATTTCTTTTCGTTCCGTTATTACTGAAAGTATGTCTTCGACTTTTATGTCAATTTGTTGATAAATATTCCCTTCTCTTATCAATAAAACTGGATTCGGGACATTGGTTGTGTCTTCGATCGTAAAATTAAATGCAAAAAGGTCATATAAAATATTTCCAAGGCCTTGTCTTGGACCAAGTCACCGTCTTCCTTAATTTATGGACTTACTGACTGGGTCCCTTGCTTCTCACATATATGTAAAATTTCCCAGGTTTCTTTTTGCTATTTTCAGCAACATACGCTTCATATTGACATTAACTTTATCGTAGAATTCTTACTTTCTACGCAAATTTACATAACTTACTGAGCTGAAGTAAGGCATAGGCATGTAATGTGGCCAAGGTCCTGGGCGCATTGAAGAAAGCATTTTGAATGAAACAACTTAAAGGAGGTGAATGTTTTAGACACGTGTAAATAGATGTGACAGAGAATGGAGTTGAGAGGGCAAAGGTTTGGAGCACTTGAAGAATGTATGAAAAGATGGTCATAGTCTGTTGAGTGAATATGAATGTATTTGATGGTAATCCCGATGGTTTTGTATAGGTGCGGGACGCAAGCCCTGGATGACAAAAGTATGGAAGAGGGTGAATGTGCTGGACAATGAATAATGAAGATTATTTGGTAAGAGGAGGGTTGGTCGAATAAGGAAAAACAGGGTGAGAGAAAGATTTGATAGTAATGGAATATATATGAGAAAGCTGAAAAGGGTGTGCTGAAATGGTTTTGGCGTTCGGAAGGGATGAGTGAGGAGATGACTGAGATGGTATACGTGTCGGAAGTGCAGCGAACAAGGAGAGAAGAGAGACCGAACTGGAGATTAAAGAATGGAATGACATAAGTTTTCAGTGTTCTGTGCCTAAACATTCAGGAGAGTGTAAGGTATGCAAAGAACAAAGCGAATTGTTACGATGTGATATAAAGGGAGCAATATGCTATATCAGTGGGCTGAACTGAGACATTTGAAGTGGCCAGGATAAACCATGGAGGGGTCTGTAGGACTCAGTTGTGGACATAGGGCTATGGATTCAGGGAATAGCACATGACAGTGGATGTGAACAAAAGAGGCATTTCTTCTACTAAGTTGTTGCCTTGTATGCAGGGAAAACTTTGAACAAGTATAAATAAAATGAAAATGCCTGAGGGTAACATTTTCCCAAAAATAGAAAAATTAAAAAATCTAGCAGCCAGCAATATCTATCTTTCCCAGGAAATAGACGAAGTATTGGCAACCGCTTATGGTGGTTAGTCATCGTGCGTCTGACCAATTCTTCGGTGTCTGTCGGCAGATGATAGGACCAACCTTTTATAGGGCAGACGTCCTGTTACCTTCCTCTATTCCCAGATATTTCAGTATTCACTACATAACAGCGAATGTGTGATAGAGCATCTGTCTTTAATGGTTAGTTCTAAAGAAGAAGAATTCAAGTTTCCTTTTAATTCATCCAAATGCTGGCTTTGTTGTGGGGGTTTTGAACTTTTTCCTGCTTAGTACAAAGATTTTGTTTTCATGCGACGACTTAGAAAATTCAAATTCAAAATCATCCTTAGATAAGAATTTGGTACATAATTTCTCATCTTTAGTTTCTAGGCTGGAAGAGTAATGTCGTTCAACTTAAGTATATCATCTTCAAATATACATTCCGTTCTTTCTGAAAACAAGACAGAAAATCTGTACGAAAATCAAAACCAATATCATTTCAGAAGGATGAATTGGATATTGAAGAAAATGCTTAATATTTCAATCCTGGAGCCATTATACGTACCTGAACCAAATGAACAGAAGTGGAGGGAAATATGCTCTACCTGCATAACATACACACAGGAATTACCAACTGGCAGGATATGGAATGTTAGTCATTCTGTCTCGTGGCATGAAGAGAGTTCGTGAACAAACCCTTAGTGTCACACACCCTTGGCCATTCGACTTCATTTCCTATGTAAAGATTCTGGTGTTATCGGTGGAAGACCTGGTGACGAGCTAGAGTGCTAGTTATTTGGAGAGAGAAAAGAAAAATATCGTCACATGGCTACGCAAGAATGTCTTCTTCATTTTCATTGATATATAAGATTATCATGTTTGTCTTTTCTGTAATATATCATACTGTCTTGGGATCATCCGTTTGCTGGTAATACTAATGATGGTATTATCCTCATCCTGCATCCTTCTAGAAGTTACTTAAGAAGTTTGGTTA
>JAUUDZ010461774.1:0-23425 GCA_032361705.1 Panulirus versicolor | reverse complement strand
ATTATTATTATTGTTATCATTATTATTATCATTATCATAATTATCATTATTATTATTTTTTTCATTATTCCTGCTATCATTATAATTATCATTATTTTGTCATCATTATCATAATTATCATCTTTATTATCATTATTATTACTACTACTACTACTACTACTACTACTATTACTATTACTACTGCTGCTGCTACCAGTACTACTGCTACTAATACTGCTATTACTACAAATGACACTACTACTGCTATAACTACTAATACTACTACTACTATTACTGACACTACTACATTTGCTGTTAAGACAATTACTAATACTACTACTACTACTACTACTACTACTACTACTTTCCCGACCACTACTTCCAATACATCTACTGCTAGTACTACTACTACTACTACTACTACTACTACTACTGCTACTACTACTACTAATACTACTGCTACTACTACTACTACTACTACTACTACTACTACTACTACTACTACTACTAGTACTACTACTACAAGTACTAATACTTATTGTCGTAATAGTACCACCACTACTATTACTCCTACTCCTACTACTGCCACTATTACTACTGCTACTACTATTACTACTACTACTACTACAACTATTACTACTACTACTACTACTACTACTGACACTACTACTATAACTACTACTGACTTTGCTACTACCACTAGCTACTACTACTACTACTACTACTACTACTAGGACTAATACGAGTCGTAGCAGTAGTAGTAGCACTACTACTGCTGCTACTACTTTTGAGACCCCAGAGTATGACCTATAAGTGATGATGGGTGCTGAGGTTAGCTTGCTGGTGAGGCCCTAGTGCCTAACTTGCAGTTAGTGGTTGGTGCTGAGTTCAATGTTCCAGTGAGGCCCCAAACCCTGACCTGCAGGTGGTGGGTGCTGAGGCAACAGGGCTGGTGGGACCCCAGAGCCTAATTGAAGGTGATGGTGGGTGCTGAGGGCGTTTTTGTGAGGCGGCAGTGTTTGATCTGCAGATGGTGGAGGGTGCTGAGGCCAATGTGCTTATGAATCACAAGACCTGCAGATGATGGTGGGTGCTGAGATGAAGGTGCTATTGAGACCCCAAAGCCTAACTTGCAGGTGGTAGCGGGTGCTGAGGATAATGTGCTGGTGACGCCTTAGAGTGCAAGATGCTGGTGATGGTGGGTGCTGAAGTCAGTTTGATGGTGAGGCCCTAGAGCCTGACCTGCAGTTGGTGGTGGGTGCTGAGGCCAGTGTGCTGGTGAGTCTCCAGAGCCTGACCTGCAGGTGGTGGTGAGTGCTGAGGCTAGTGTGCTTGTGAAGCTCAAGAGCCTAACCTGCGAATGGTGGTGGGTGCTGAGGCCAGTGTGTTAGCGAGATCCCAGAGCCTAACCTGCAGATGGTGGTGGGTGCTGAGGCCAGTGACATGGTGAGACCCCATATCCTGACCCGCAAATGGTGTTAGGTGCTGAGGCCATTGTGCTGGTGAGGCTCCAAAGTCTGACCTGTAGATGGTGCTGAGGATAGTGTGCTGGTGGGGTCTCAGAGATTGACCTGCAGGTGATGGTGGGTGCTGAGGTCAGTGTGCTGGTGACGCCACAGAATCTGACCTGCAAGTGGCGGTGGATGCTGAGGCTATGTGATGGTGAGGTCCCAGAGCCTGACTTGCAGATGGTGGTGGGTGCTGAGGCCAGCGTGCTTGTGAGTCACAAGAGCGTGAACTGCAGGTGGTGTTGGTTGGAGAGGCCAGTGTGCTGGTGAAACCCTAGGACCTGACCTGCAGGTGGTGGTGGATGTTAAGGATAGTTTGTTGGTGAGGCTTCAGAGCCTGATCTCCAGGTGATGGCAGGTGTCTTGGCCAATGTGCTGGTGAGGCCTCAGAGTATGACTCGCAGGTAGGGGTAGGTGTCGAGGCCAGTGCACTGGTGTATCTCCAAAGCATAATCTGCAGGTGGTGGTGGGGGCTGAGGCCGGTGCTCTGGTGAGACCTCAGAACCGGATCAGCAGGTGGTGTTGGATGCTGAGTCCAGCGTACTAGCGTGACCCAGGACCTGACATGCAGATGGTGGTGGGTGCTGAGTCCATTGTGGTAGTGAGGCTCCAAAGCCTGACCTCTAGATAGTGGTGGGTGCTGAGGATAGTGAGCTGGTGGGACCCCAGAGCTTGACCTGCAGGTGGTGGTGGGTGCTGAGGCCAGTGTGCTGACGACCCCATAGAATCTGACCTGCAAGTGGTGATGGATGCTGAGGCTTGTGTGCTTGTGAGACCCCTAGAGCCTGACCTGCAGGTGGTGGTGAGTACCAAGGCAATAGGGCTGGCGAGACCCCCAGAGCCTGGCCTAAAGGTGATGATGGGTGCTGAGACCACTTTGTTGGTGAGGCCCCAGAGCCTGCCCTGCAAATGGTGGTGGGTGCTAAGGCCAGTGTGTTGGTAAGGCCCCAGTCCCTGACCTGCAGGTGGAGGTAGGTGCTGAGGTCAGGGTGCTAGTAAGGCCGCCACCTGCAGGTGGTGGCGGGTGCTGAGGATAGTGTGCTGGTGAAACACTAGAGCCCTACCTACAGGTATATATGGGTTCTGAGGCCAGTGTGCTTATAAGTCACAAGAGCCTGACCTGCAGGTGGTGGTGGTTACTGAGGATAGTGTGCTGGTGAGTCCCTAGTTTATAAAATGCTGGTGATGGTGAGTGCTGAAACCAGTTTGTTGGTGAGGCCCCAGTGCCTGATCTGCAGATGGTGGTGGGTGCTGGGGTGAGAGTGCTGGCGAGAACGCAGTCTGACTTGCAGATGGTGGTGGGTGCTGAGACAAGTTTGCTGGTGACTCTCCAGAGCCTAACCTGAAGGTGGTGATGGGTGCTGAGGCTAGAGTGCTGGTGAGGCTCCAGAGGCTAACCTGCAGGTGGTGGTGAGTGCTGAAGTCAGTGTGCTGGCGAGATACCAGAACTTGACCTGCAGATGGTGGTTGATGCTGAGGCCAGTGTCCTGGTGAGACCCAATAGCCTGAACTGCAAGTGGTGTTAGATGCTGAGGCCATTGTGCTGGTGAGGCTCCAAAGCCTGACCTGTAGATAGTGGCGGGTGCTGAGGATATTGTGCTGGCGGGGCCCCAGAGCTTGACCTGCAGTTGGTGGTGGGTGCCGAGGCAGTGCACTGGTGAATCCCTAGAGCGTAACCTGCAGGTGGTGCGTGCTGAGGACAGTGCATTGGTGAGATCCCAGATCTGGACCTGCAGATGGTGGTAGACGCTGAGTCCAGTGTACTGGCGAGACCCTTCAGCCCGACATGCAGATGGTGGTGGGTTCTGAGGCCGGTGTGCCGGTTATGCCATAGACTGACCTGCAGGTGGTGTTCGGTGTTGGGGGCCAGTGCAGATGGTGGCGTGTTCTGCAGCCAGTGCGCTGGTGAGCCCCAGAGCCTAACCTGCATTTAGTGTTGAGTGCTGAGTTCAATGTTCTGGTGAGTCCCCAGAGCCTGACTTGCAGGTGGTGGTGGGTGCTGAGGCTAGTGTGCTGGTGACCCCCAGAGCCTGACCTGCAGATGTTGGTGGGTGCTGAGGCCAGTGTGCTAGTAAGGTCCCAGAGTCAGTCCTGCAGGTGGTGATGTGTCATAAGCCTGATCTGCGGGTGGTGGTGGTGGGTGCTGAGGCAAATAGCTTGTTGTGACCCCAGAGCGTGACCTGAAGGTGATGGTGGGTGCTGAGACCAGTGTTCTGGTGAGGCCCCAATCCCTGACCTGCAGGTGGTGATAGGTGCTGAGGCCAGTGTGCTAGTAAGGTCACAGAGCCTGACCTGCAGGTGGTGGTGGTTACTGAGGATAGTGGGCTGGTGAGACATTAAAGCCCTATCTATAGGTGGGTATGAGCTCTGAGGCCAGTGTGCTTATGAGTCACAAGAGCCTGACCTGCAGGTGGTGGTGGATGCTAAGGCCAGGTGCTATTGATACCCCTGAGACTAACCTGCAGGTGGTAGTGGGTGCTGAGGATAGTGTGCTGGTGAGGCCCTAGAGTATAGGATGCTGGTGATAGTGGGTGCTGAACCCAGTTTGTCGGTGAAGCCCCTGAGTCTGACCTGCAATTGGTGGTGGGTGTTGAGGTGAGTGTACTCACGAGACTGCAGAGTCTGACATGCAGGTGGTGGTGGGTGCTGCGGCTAGTGTGCTGGTGAGGCTCCAGAGGCTAACCTGCAGGTGGTGGTGGGTGCTGAGGCCAGTGTGCTGGTGAGATCCCAGAACCTGACCTGCAGATGGTGATGGATGCTACAGCCAGTGTCCTGGAGAGACCCCATAGCCTGACCTGCAGGTGGCGTTAAGTGCTGATGCCATTGTGTTGCTGAGGCTCTAAAGCCTGACCTCTAGATGGTGCTGAGGGTAATGTGTTGGTTTGGCCTCAGAGCTTGACCTGCAGGTGGTGGTGGGTGCTGAGGTCAGTGTGCTGGTGACGCCACAGAATCTGACCTACAAGTGGTGGTGGTTGCTGAGGCCAGTGTGCTTGTGAAATCCCAGAGCCTGACCTGCAGATGGTGGTGGGTGCTGAGGCCAGTGTGCTTGTGAGTCACAAAAGCGTGAACTGCAGTGTGCTGGTGAAACCCTGGAGTCTGACCTGCAGGTGGTGGAGGTTGGTGAGGCAAGTGTGCTGGTGGAACCCTAGAGTCTGACCTGCAGGTGGTGGTGGATGCTACGGATAGTTTGCTGATGAGGCTCCAGAGCCTGACCTGCAGGTGATGGTAGGTGTCTTGGTCAATGTGCTGGTGAGTCCTCAAAGTCTGACCGGCAGGTGGTGGTGGGAGCTGAGGCCAGTGCGCTGGTGAGAGATCAGAGCCGGACCTGCAGATGGTGGTGGATGCTGAGTTCAGTGTACTGGCAAGATCCAGGAGCCTGACATGCAGATGGTGGTGGGTTCTGAGGCCGGTTTGCTCGTGATGCCCCTATAGACTGACCTGCATGGTGCTGGTGGGTGCCGAGGCCAGTGCAGATGGTGGAGGGTGCTGAGGCTTATGATGCTCACGATGTGAGTCGTCAGAACCTGACCTGATAGGTGGTAGTGGGTGCTGAGACTAGGTGTGCTGGTGAGTCCCCAAAGCTTGACCTGCAGGTGTGGTAAGGCTTCAGAGGGTGACCTGCAAGTGGTGGTGGGTACTTAGGATAGTGTGCTGGTGTGGCCCCAGAGCCTAACTTAGAGGTTATGGTGGATGCTGAGGCTAATGTGCTGGTGAGGCTCCAGAATCTTGTCTGCAGGTGGTAGTGGGTGCTAAGGCCATATTGTTTCTGAGTCTGAAGAGTCTAACCTGCAGGTGGTTGGTGGGTGCTGAGGATATTGTGCTGGTGAAGCTAAAGATCCTGACCTGCAATTGATGGTGGGTGCTAAGTCAAGTGTGCTAGTGAGGCTCCAGACCCTGACCTGCAGGTGGTGGTGGGTGCTGAGGCTCGTGTGCTTCTGAGTCAAAAGAGCCTGACGTGCATGTGGCGTCGAGTGCTGAGGCAAGTCTACTGGTGAGATCCCAGAGTCTGACCTGCAGGTGATGGTGGGTGCTGAGGATAGTTTGCTGGTGAGGCCCCAGTGCCTGGCCTGCAGGTGATGTTAGGTGCTGAGGATAGTGTGCTGGTGAGGCTTTAAAGCCTTACCTGCAGGTGAGTGTGGGTTTAGAGGCAAGTGTACTGGTGAGACCCCAAGAGCTTAACTTGCATGTGGTGGTGGGAGCTGAGGATAGTTTGCTGGTGAGTTCAGTTTGCTTCTGAGTTAAAAGATATTAACCTGTGGCTGGTTGGTGGGTGCTGAGGATATTGTGCTGGTGAGGCTCCGGAGCCTGACCTCTACTTGGTGGTGGATGCTGAGTCAAGTGTGATAGTGAGGCCCCATACTCTGACTTGCAGGTGGTGGTGTGTGCTGAGGATAGTATAGTGGTGGAGCCCTAGAGTCTGACCTGCAACTGGTAGAGGGTGTTGAGGCTAATGTGCTTCTGAGTCAAAAGAGCTTCATCTCCAGGTGGTGGTGAGTGCTGAGGCACGTGTGCTGGTGAGACCCCAGAGCCTGACCTGCAGGTGATAGTGTATTCTGAGGCAAGTATCTTGGTGAGACCCCCAGAGCCTGACCTGTAGGTGGTGGTGGGTGCTGAGGATAGTGTGGTGGTGAGACTCGAGAGCCTGACCTGCAGGTAATGGTGGAAGCTGAGTCCAGTGTTCTGGTTAGGCTTCAGAACCTTATCTGCAGGTGGTGGAGGGTGCTGAGGCCAGTTTCTTCTGTGTCAGAAGAGCCTAGCCTGTAGGTGGTTGGTGAACGTCTAATCTACAGGTTGTGGTGGGTGTTGAGTCCAGTGTGCCGGTGAGGCCCAAGGCGCCTAACCTGTATGTGCTGTTGGGTGATGAAGCTAGTGTGCTGGTGAGGCTCCAGAGCGTGACCTGCAGGTTCTGGTGGGCACAGAGGGCAGTGTGTTGGTTAGGCTCTAGAACCTGACCTGCAGGTGATGGTGGATACTGAGGCCAGTGTGCTGGTGAGGTTCTAGAGCCGTATGTGCAGGTGGTAGTGGGTGATGAGCCAGTTTGCTTCTCAGTCAGAGGAGTCTAATTTGCAGGTGGTTGGTGGGTGCTGAGGAAAGTGTGCTGGTGAGGCTTCAGAGACTTATCTGCAGATGGCGGTGGGTGCTGAGGCCAGCTTGCTGGTAAGGCTCTAGAGCCTTATCTTCAGGTTGTGGTAAGAGCCTAAGCCGGTGTGTTTTTGAGTCAGGAGAGCCTCACCTGCAGGTGGTGGTGGATGCTGAGGATAGTGTGCTGGTGAGGCTTCCGAGACTTATCTGGAGGTGGTGGTGGGTGCTGAGGCCAGTTTGCTTCTGAGTCAGAGCAGCCTGCAGGTGAGAACCCAAAGCTTGGCCTTAAAGGTGGTAGTGAGTGTTAAGGATAGAGCGGTTGTGAGGACCCAGAGCCTGATCTGCAGGTTGTGGTGGATGCTGAGGCCAGTTTGTTGGTGAGTTCCCAGAGCCTTACCTGCAGGTGATGGTGGGTGCAGGTGCTGAGGCCCGTTTGATGGTGAGGCTTCAGAGCCTGACCTGCAGGTGGTTTTGGAATGTGAGGCCAGTTTGCTGGTGAGTCTTGTGTGCTGGTAAGAACCCAGAGCGTAACCTGCAGGTGGTGGTGGGTGCTGAAGCCAATGTGCTGGCGATGCCCCAGAGCATGACCTGCAAGTGATGGTGAGTGCTGAGGCCAGTTTCTGGTGAGGCACCAGAGATTGACCTGCAAGAGATGATAGGTGCTGATGCTAGTATGCTAGAGAGTTACAAGTGCGTGAACGTCAGGTGGTGGTGGGTTCTGAGGGTAGTGTGCTGCTGAGGTCTCAGAGAATGACATGCAGTTTCTGGTGGATGCTGAGGCCAGTGTGCTGGTGAGGCTCCAGAGTCTGACCTGCAAGTGGTAGTGGGTGATGAGGCAAGTGTGCCGGTGAAACCCAAGAATCTGACCTGTAGGTAGAGGTGGGTGCTGAGGATAGTGTGCTCTTGAGTCACAAGAGCCTGAAATGCAGGTGGTGTTGGGTGCTGAGGCCAGTGCGCTGGAGATATGCTAGAGCCTGACCTGTAGATATTGGCGGTTGCTGAGGCCAGTGTACTGGTAAGGCCCCAGAGCCTGACTTGCAGGTGGTGGTGGGCGCTGAGTCCAGTTTTCTGGTGACACCTCTAGATCCTGACCTGGAAGTGGTGGTGGGTGCCTTAGCCAGTGTGCTGGTGAGGCGCAGAGTCTGACCTGCATGTGGTGGTAGGTGCTGAGGCCAGTGTACTGGTGGGTTCAAAGAGCCTGACTTGCAGATAGTGGTGGGTGATGAGACTAGTTTGCCAGTGAGGCTCCAGAGCTTGACCTGCGGGTGGTAGTGGGTGCTGAAGCTAGTGTTCTGGCGGGTCCAAAGAGCCTGACCTGCAGGTAGTGGTGGGTGCTGAGGCCAGTTTGCTGGCGAGACCCCAGAGCCTGACCTGCAGATGATAGTTGGTGCTGAGACCAGTGTATTATTGAGACCTGGGAGCCTGACCTGAAATTATTGGTGGGTGCTGAGGCTTGTGTACTAGTGAAACCCCAGAACCTGACCTTCAGGTGGTAGTGGGTTCGGAAGATAGTGTGCTGGTGAGGCTACAGAGTCTGACCTGCAGGTGGTAGTGAGTGCTGAGGCAAGTGTGCCGGTGAAACCCCAGAGTCTGACTTGTAGGTAGAGTTGGGTGCTGAGGATAGCGTGCTGGTGAGTCACAACAGCCTAACCTACAGATATTGGTGGTTGCTGAGGCGAGTGTAATGGAGAGGCTCCAGAGCTTGACGTGCAGGTGGTGATGGGTGCTGAGGCCAGTGTGCTGGTGATACCCAAGAGACTGACGTGCAAGGGGTGGTGGGTGCTGACTCCAGTGTGCCGGTGACACCCCATAGCCTGACCTGCAAGTGGTGGTGGGTGCCGAGTCCGTTGTACTGGTGAGTCCCCAAAGAATGAACCTACAGGTAGTGGTGGGTGCTAAGGCCAGTATGCAGGAGAATCCCCAGCGCTTGACCTGCAGATGGTGTTTGGTTTTGAGGACAGTGTGCTTTTGAGACCGCAGAGCCTGAGCTGCAGGTGGTGAAGGGTACTGAGGCAAGAGTGCTGTTGAGACCCCAGAGCATGACCTGCAGGTGGTGTTGGGAGCTAAGGCCAGTGTGCTGGTAAGGCCCCAGAGCCTGACGTGAAGGCGGTCGTGGGTGTTGAGGCAACCGTGCTAATGATGCCCCAGAGCCTGACCTGTAGATGGTGGTGGATGCTGAGTACAGTGTTCTGGTGAGTCCCGAGAGGCTGGCCTGCAGGTTGTGGTGGGTGCTGATTTTAATGTGTTGGTGAGATCAGCAGTGCCTAACCTGCAGGTGATTGAGGATGCTGAGGCCAGTGTGCTTCTGAGTCACAAGAGCCTGACCAGCAGATAATGTTGGATGCTAAGGATAACGTGCTGGTGGGAACACAGAGCCTGATTTGCAGGTCGTGGTGGGTGCTGAGGCCAGTTTGCTGATGAGGTCCTAGACCCTGACCTGCAGGTAGTGGTAGATGCTGAGGCTAGCGTACTGGTGAGTCCTCAGACATTGACCTGCAGGGGGTGGTAGGTGCTGAGACCCGCATGCGTGTGAGTCACAAGAGCGTGAACAGCAGGTGGTGGTGGGTGGCAAGGATAGTTTGCCCTTGAGTCTCCGGAGCCTGACCTGCAGGTTGTGGTACGTCCTGAGGCCAGGGTGCTGGTGAGGCCCCAGAGCCAAACCTGCAGGTGGTGGTGGGTGCCCTGGCCAGTGTGCTGGTGAGGCCCTAAAGTTTGACCTGTAGGTGGTGGAAGGTGCTTTGTCCATTGTACTGGTGAGTCCTCAGAGCCTGACCTGCAGGTACTGGTGAGTGCTGAGGCCGTCTGCTGGCGGGACCCCAGATCCTGGCCTACAGAAGATGGTGTTTGGTCCTGAGGCCTGTTTACTAGTGAGACTCCAGAGTCTGACCTGCAGGTGGTTGTGGGTGCTGAGTTCACTTTTCTTGTGAGTCACAAGAGACTGATCTGCAGGTGGTGGTGGGTGATGAGTCAAGTGAGTTGGTGAGTACCCAGAGGCTGACCTGCATGTGGTGGTGGGTGCTGATTCTTATGTGCTGGTAAGATTCCTAGAACCTGACCTGTAGGTGGCAGTGGGCGCTGAGGCTATTGTGCTTCTGAGGTGCAAGAGCTTGACCTGCAGGTTATGTTGGGTGCCAAGGATAATGTGCTGGTGAGAACAACGAGCCTGACCCGCAGGTTGTGGTGGGTGCTGAGGCCAGTTTACTGGTAAGGCCCTGGACCCTGACCTGCAGGTGGTGGTAGGTGCTGAGGTTCGTGTGCTGGTGAGTCACAAGAGCGTGAACTGCTGGTGGTAGAGGGTGAAGAGGCCAGTGTGCTTGTGAGTCACAAGAATATGAGCTACAGGTGGTGGTGGGTGTTGAGGCTACTGTGCTAGTGATGCCCCAGAGCCTGACTTGCAGGTGGTGGTGAGTGCTAAGGATAGTTTGTCCTTGAGTCTCCAGAGCCTAACCTGCAGGTTGTGGTGCGTCCTGAGGCCAGGGTGCTGGTGAGGCCCCAGAGCCAAAACTGCAAGTGGGGTGGGTGCCGAGGCCAGTGTACTAGTGAGGCCCCTGAGCCAGACCTGTAGTTGGTGGTGGATGTCTTGGCCAGTGTGCTGGTGAGGCCCCAAAGTCCGACCTGTAGGTGATGGTGCGTTCTGAAGCCAGGGTGCTGGTGAGGCCTCAGAGTCCGATCTGCAAGTTCTGGTGATTGCTGAGGCGAGGGTGTTGGTGAGGTCCCAAAGCCTTACCTGCAGGTGGTGGTGGGTGCTCATTCTAGTATGCTGGTAACGCCCCGGAGCCTGACTTGTAGGCAGTGTTAGCAGCTGAGGCTAGTTTGCTGGTGAGGCTCCAAACCCTGACCTGCAGATGGTTGTAGGTGCTGAGGCCAGTGTGCTGGTGAGGACACAGATCCTGACCTACAGGTGGTGGTAGGTGCTAAGGCAAGTGTGTTGGTGTGATCCCAGAGTCTGACCTTCATGTGTTGGTGGGTGCTGAGGCCAGCGCTCTAGTGAGGTCTCAGAACCTGAGCTGCAGGTGGTAGAGGGTGCTGAGGCAAGTGTGCTGGTGTGACCCCAGAGCCTGACCTGCAGGTGGTGTTAGGTGCTGAGAACAGTGTGCTAGTTTGACCCCAGAGCCTAGCCTATAGGTGGTGGTGGTTGCTGAGGCCAGTGTGCATGTGAATTACAGGAGTATGACTTGCAGGTGGTTTTGGGTGCTGAGGATAGTGTGCTGGTGAAGCCCCAGAGCGTGACCTGTAGGTGGTGGTGGGCTCTGAGTCAAGTGTGCTTGTAAAGCTTCAGATCCTGACCTGCAGGAGGTGGTGGGTGCTGAGGCCAGCATGCTGGTAAGGGCCCAGAGCCTGACCTGCAGATGGTAGTGGGTGCTGAGGCAAGTGTGTTGTTGTGATCCCAGATCCAGACCTGCAGGTGGTGGTGGATGCTGAGGCCAGTGTGCTGGTGAGGTCCCAGAGCCTGACATGCAGGTGGTGGTGGTTGTTTATGCAAGTGTGCTGGTGAGGTCTCAGAGCCAAACCTGCAGGTGGTGATGAGGCAAGTGTGCTTGTGTGACCTGAAAGCCTGCTCTGCAGGTGGTGTTGTGTGCGGAGGATAACGTGCCGGTGAGGCTCCAGAGCCTGACTTGCATGTGGTGGTGGGTGCTGAGTCCAGTTTGCTGGTGAGCCCCCAGAGCCTTCCCTGCTGGTGGTTGTGGGTGCTGATTCTATGCTGGTGACGCCCCAGAGCTTGACATGTACGTGGTGTTAGGTGCTGAGGCCAGTTTGCTGATGAGGCTCCAGAGCCTGACCTGCAGGTGATGGTTGCTGCTGAGGCCAGTGTGCTGGTGAGGCTTTAGAGCTTTATGTGCAGGTGGTGGTGGGTGCTGAGGATAGTGCGCTGGTAAGGTTTCAGAGACTTAACTGCAGGTGGTGGTGGGTGCTGAGGCCCGTTTGCTTCTGAGTAACAAGAGCCTGACTTGCAGGTGATGGTGGGTGCTGAGAACAGTGTGCTGTTAAGAACCCAGAGCCTGGCCTGAAAGGTGATGATGGGCGCTGAGGCCAGTGCGATTGTGAGGCCCCAGAGCCTAAACTGCATTTGATGGTGGGCCCTGAGTCCTTTGTACTGGTAAGACCTCAGACCTTGACCTGCACGTGGTGGAGAGTGCTTATGCAAGTGTGCTGGTGTGACCCCAAAGCCTAGCCTGCAGGTGATGGTGGGTGCTGAGGCCAGTGCTGGTGTGACCCCAGAGCCTGACTAGTAGGTGATGGTGGTTGCTGAGGCCTGTTTGCTGGTGAGGCCCTAAAGCCTGATATGCAGGTGGTGGTGGGTGCTGAGGCCAGTGTGCTGGTGAAGCATCAGAGCCTGACCAGCAGGTCGTGGTGGGTGCTGAGGCCAGTGTGCTGGCGAGACAACAGAGCCTAATCTGCAGGTGGTTATGGGTGCTGAGGGCAGTGTGCTGGTGAAGCATCAGAGCCTGACCTGCATTTGATGATAGGTGCCGAGGCCAGTGTTGATGTGACTTCAGAGCCTAGCCTGCAGGTGGTGGCGGGTGCTTAGGTAAATGTGCTATTATGACCCTAGAGCCTAACCCGCAGGTCGTGGTGGCGCTGAGGCCAGTGCTGATGTGACCCCAGAGCCTGACCTGCAGGTGGTGGTGGTTGCTGAGGCTAGTGTGCTGGTGAGGTCCCAGAGCCTGATGATTATATTTGTAACAAAACTATCCAGCCATATAAGTTTATACATAATGTAGAAAAGAAAAACAAAAAAACAAGAAAACATGCAATAGATCATGTGACGTATGTGAAAGGAGACTCTGATATGACGAAATATTTATCTACATTTTGGGGAGTGTCAACAGTGTCACGCAGTTCAACATTTGTGTCACACTGAGCCAGAGATCATGATGATGCGTAGGACCCTTTGACGTGTCATCTGGATCTTGTTGATGTCTGTTATCAGTTTGGGTCACTACCATACAGTCAGTGTGGGGTGATTCCCTAACATGGGTCACTACCATACAGTCAGTATGGGGTGTGTACCTGGCATGGGACACTACCAGGCAGTGTGGAGTGTGCACCTGGCATGGGACACTACCAGGCAGTGCGAAGTGTGTACCTGGCATGGGCCACTACCATACAGTCAGAGTGAGGTGTGTTCCTGGCATGGGTCACTACCATACAGATTTGGGTGTGTACATGGTATGGGTCACTACCAGACCGTCAGAGTTGGGTGTGTACCTGGCATAGGTAACTACCATACTGTCAGTGTGGAGAGTGTGCCTGGTATAGGTCATTGGCACACAATGTGGGGTGTGTACCTGACATGGGTCATTACCATACAGTCGGTGTGTGGTATGTTTCTGGCATTGATCACTACCATACAGTCACTGTTGGGTGTTTGCTTAACTTTGGTCACTACCATACAGTCAGTGTGAGGTATGTGCTTGGAATGGGTCACTACCATACAGTCAGTGTGGAGTGTGTGCCTGGTGTAGGTCATTACCACAGAGTCAGTATAGGATGTGTATTTGGCATGGGTCACTACCCTACAGTCAGTGTGGAGAGTTTGCATGGTATAGGTCATTGCCATACAATGTGGGGTGTGTACCTGACATGGGTCACTGCCATACAGTCGGTGTGTGGTGTGTATCTGGCAATGATCACTACCATACAGTCAGTGTTGCGTTTTTGCCTAACTTTGGTCGCTACCACACAGTCAGTGTGAGGTATGTGCTTGGCATGGGTCACTACCATACAGTCAGTGTGGAGTATGTGCCTGGTGTAGGCCACTACCATAGAGTCAGTGCTGGGTATTTACTTGGCATGGGTCACTAACATACAGTTATCGTGGGTTGTGTATCTGGCATGGGTCAATACCATACAGTCAAAGTAGAGTGTGTTACTGAAATGGGTCACTAATCATTCAGTCAGTGTGGGGTGTGTGCCTGGCATGGGTCACTACCATACAGTCAGTGTTGGGTGTATACCTGACATGGGTCACTTCCATACAGTGAATGTGGGGTGTGTACCTGGCATGGGTCACTACCAGACATTCAGTGTTGGGTGTGTCTGGCTTGGGTCACTACCATACTGTCAGTGTTGGGTGTGTCCCTTCCATGGGTCATTACCATACAGTCAGTGCTGAGTGTGTACCTGGCATAGGTCACTACCATACAGCCAGTGTTGGGTGTATATCTGGCATGGGTCACTACAATACAGTCACTGTGGGGTGTGTACCAGGCATGGGTCACTACCATACAGTCAGTGGTGGGTGTGTACCTGTCCTGTGTCACTACCATATAGTCAATGTAGGGTGTGTATGTGGCAAGGGTCACTATCATACAGTCTGTGAGGAGGGTGCATGTGGCATGGGTCGCTACCATACAGTCAATGTAGGGTGTTTTCCTTGCATAGGTCACACCATACAGTCAGTGTAGGATGTGTACCTGACATGGGTCACTACCATACAGTCAGTGTGGAGTGTGTGCCTGGCATGAGTCACTACCGTATTGACCGTGTTGGGTGTGTACCTGGCAGGGGTCACACCATAGAGTCAGTGAAGGGTGTGTACCTGCGATGGGTCACTACCACGCAGTCATTGTCGAGTGTGTACCTGGCATGGTTTGTTACCGGACAGTCAGTGTTGGGTTTGTACCTGGCATGGGTCACTACCATACTTTCATTGTGGAGTGTGTGCATGGAATGGGTCACTATCAGACAGTGTGGGGTGTTTGCCTAATATGGGTCACAATCATACAGTCAGTCTGGGTTATGTGCCTGGCATGGGTCAATATATAGGTAGAGTGTGGTCTCTAATTAGCAGAAGTCACTACCATAAGGTCAGTGTTGAGTATGTACATGGCATGGGTTACTATCATATAGTCTGTGTTGGGTGTGCACTTGGCATAGGTCACTACCACAGAGTCAGTGTGGGGTATGTACCTTGCATGGGTCGCTACCTTAGAGTCAGTGATTTGTTTGTACCTGGCATGGATCAATACCATACAGTCAGTGTTGGGTGTGTACCTGGCATGGGTCACTACCATACAGTCAGTGTAGGTTTTATACCTGGCAGGGGTCAATACTATACAGATGGTGTGGAATGTGTTCGTAGCATGGGTCACTACCATGCAGTCAGTGTTGGGTGTATACCTGGTATTGGTCATTACCATACAGTGAATATGGGGTGTGTTGCTGGCATGAGTCACTACGAGACAGCCAGTGTTGTGTGTCTCTCTAGAATGGGTCACTACCACACGGTCAGTTTAGGTTTTGTACCTGGCATTGGTCACCACCAGACAGTCAGTGTGGGGTGTTGGCCTAATGGGAATCACTCATACAGTCAGTGTGAGGTGCGCAACTGGCATGGGTCATTACCATACAGTCAGTCTGGATTGCTTTCCTGGCATCGGTACTACCATACAGTCAATGTTTAGTGTGCTTGGTATGGGTCACTAGCATACAGTCAGATTAGGGTGTTTACCTGGCATGGGTCACTACCATACAGTCAGTGTGGAGTGAGTAACTGGCATAGGTCACTACTGGAAAGTCTGTGTGAAGTGTGTTTCTGTCATGGGTCACTATCATCCAGTCAGTGGAGGATGTGTCCCTGGCATGGGTCACTACCATAGAGTCAGTGTAGGATGTGAACTTGGCATGGGTAACTACCTTACAGTAAGTGTGGGGTGTGTTCCTGGCATGGGTCATTATCATAGAGTCAGTGTTCGGTGTGTACCTGCATAGGTCACTGCCAAACAGTCAGTGTGGGGTGTGTACCTTGCATGGGTCACTAGCATACAGTCAGTGTGGGGTGTGCACCTGCATGGGTCATTACCATACAGTTAGTGTAGGATGTGTAATTGGCATGGGTTACTACCATACAGTTAGTGTGGGGAGTGTACTTGGCATGGGTCACTACCAGACAGTCAGTGTGGAGTGTGTGCCTGGCAAGGGTCACTACCATACAGTCAGTGTAGGATGTGTGCCTGGCATGGGTCACCCCCCAATACAGTCAGTGTTGGTTGTATACCAATTATGGGTTACTACCATACTGAGAATGTGGGGTGTGTACCTGGCCTGGGTCTCTTCGAAACAGTCAGTGTTGGATGTGTACCTGGCATGGGTCACTACCATACAGTCAGTGTGGGGTGTGTACCTGGCATGGATCACTAAATTCAGTCAATGTTGGGTGCGTACCTGGCATGGGTCATTACCATACTGTCAGGGTGGGGGTTTTACCAGGCATGGGTCACTTCCATACAGTTCGTGTGGAATGTGTACATGGCATCGGTCACTACCATAGAGTTAATGTGGAGTGTTTGTGTGGCATGGATCACTGCCGTACAGTCAGAGTGGGGTGCGTACCTGGCATTGGTCACTACTATACAGGCAGTGTCGGGTGTGTATCTGGATTGGGTCACTACCATACAGTGAATGTGGGGTGTGTTACTGGCATGGGTGACTACCATACGGTCAGTGTTTAGTGTGTACCTGGCATGGGTGACTACCATATAGTCAGTGTTTGGTGTGTGCTTGGCATGGATCACTACCATACAGTCAGTGTGGTGTTTGTACCATGCATGGGTCACTTCCATACACATTGTGTGGGGTGTGTACCTGGCATGGGTCACTATCATGCAGTCATTGTTGGGTTTTTACATGCCATAGGTCACTAATATACAGTCAGTGTGGAGTGTGTTCCTGGAATGGGTCACTACCATACAGTCAGTGGGAGATGTGTATCTGGCATGGGTCGTTACCATACAGTCGGTGTAGGGTGTGAACTTGGCATGGGTCACTACCTTACAGTAAGTTAGAGGTGTGTGCCTGGCTTGGGTCATTGCCTACAGTCAGTGTTGGGTGTGTTCCTGCATGGGTCACAGCATGCAGTCAGTGTTATGTGTTCATCTGTCACGGATCACTACCAGACATTCAGTGTGGGGTTAGTACCTCACATGAGTCACTACCATACAGTCAGAGTTGGGTGTGTACATGGCAATGGTCATTACCATACAGTCAGTGTGGGGCTTTTACCAGGCATGGGTCACTTCCATACTGTTAGTGTGGGGTGTATACCAGACATGGGTCACTACCATGTTATCAATATGGAGTGTGTGCCAGGCATGATTCACCACCACACAGTCAGTGTGGGGTGTGTGTCTGGCACTGGTCACTACCATATAATCAGTTTTGGGTGTATACCTGGCATGGGTCACTACCATCAAGAGAATGTGGGGTGTGTTCCTGGCATGGGTCACTACGAGACAATCAGTGCTGGATGTGTCTCTGGAACGGGTCACTATCATACTGTCAGTGTTGGGTGTGTACCTGGCATGGGTTACTACCATACAGTCAGTGTTGGGCTTGTACATGGCATGGGTCACTACCATATAGTCAATGTGGGGTTTGTACCAGGCATGGGTCATTTCCATTCAGTTAGTGTGGAGTGTGTACCTGGCATGGGTCACTACCATAAAGTCAGTGTGGAGTGTGTTCCTAGTATGGGTCACTACCATAGAGTCAGTGGGAGGTGTGCACCTGGCATGGGTCACTACCATACAGTCAATGCAGGGTGTGAATTTGGCATTGGTCACTACCTTACAGTCGGTGTTGGGTGTGTACCTGGCATGGGTCACTACCATACAGTCAGTGTTGGGTGTGTACCTGGCATAGGTCATTACCATACAGTCAATGTGTGGTTTGTACCAGGCATGGGTCACTTCCGTACTGTTAGTGTGGGTTGTGTACCTGGCATGAGTCACTACCATACAGTCAATGTAGAATGCGTGCCCGGCATGGGTCGCTGCCGTACAGTCAGTGTCGGGTCAGTGTCGGATGTGTGTGTCTGGTATTGGTCACTACCATATAGTCAGTGTCGGGTGTATATCTGGCATGGGTCACTACCATATAGTGAATGTGGGGTGTGTTCCTGGCATGGGTCACTACGAGACATTCAGTGTTGGGTGTATCTCTGGAATGGGTCACTACCATACGGTCAATGCTAGGTGTGTACCTGGCATGGGTCACCACCATACAGTAGTGTTAGGTGTGTAGCTGTCGTGGATCACTGCCATACAGTCAGTGTCGGACTTGTACGAGGCAAGGGTCACTTCCATACAGTTATTGTGGGGTGTGTACCTGGCATGGGTCACTGCCATACAGTCGGTGTTGGGTTTGTATCTGGCAATGGTCACTACCATACAGTCAGTGTAGCGTGTGTACTTGGCATTGTTCATTGCCAAACAGTGTGTATGTGGAGTGTGTTCCTGGTATTGGTCACTACCATGCAGTCAGTGGGGGATGTGATCTTGGCATGGGTCACTAGTATACAGTCAGTGTTTTGTGTGTACCTGGCGCGGATCACTAGTAGACATTTAGTGTGGGGTTGGTACCTGACGTAGGTCACTACCATACAGTCAGTGTTGGGTGTGTACCTGGCATGGGTCATTACCATACATTCAGTATGGGGTTTGTACCAGGCATAGGTTCTTGACATGGAGTGAGTGTAGAGTGTGTACCTTTCATGGGTCATTACCATACAGTTAATGTGGAGTGTGTGCCTGGCATGGGTCACTACCATACAGTCAATGTGGGGTGTGTGTCTAGCATTGGTCTTTACCTTACAGTGTCAGGTGTATACCTGGCATGGGTCAATACAATAAAGTGAATGTGGGGTGTGGTTCTAGCATAGGTTTCTACCATACAGTCAATATGGAGTGTGTACCTGGCACGGGTCACTACCATACAGTAAGTGTCGAGAGTGTGTCTGGCATTGGTCACTACCATCCAATCAGTGTCGGGTGTATACCTGGCATGGGTCACTACCATAGAGTGAATGTGGGGTGTGTTCCTGGCATGGGTCACTACGAGACAGTCAGTGTTGGGTGTGTCTCTGGACTGTCACTATCATACGGTCAGTGTTGGGTGTGTACCTGGCATAGGTCACTACCATACAGTCAGTGTAAGGTGCGTACCTGGCGTGGGTCACTACCATACAGTGAATGTGGGGTGTATTCCTGACATGGGTCACGAGGAGACAGTCATTGCGGGGTGTGTGTCTGGAACGGGTCACTACCATACGGTCAGTGTTGGGTGTGTACCTGGCATTGTTCACTACCATATAGTCGTTGTTTGGTGTGTATCTGGCATGGGTCACTACCATACAGTCAGTAAGGGGTTTGTACCAGGCATGGATCACTTCCATACAGTTATTGCGAGTTGGGTCCATACAGTCAGTGTTGAGTTTGTTCCTGGTAATGGCCACCACCAAAGAGTCAGTGTAGGGTGTGTACTTGGCATGGAACACTACCATACAGTCTGTGTGGAGTGTGATCTTGGCATGGGTCACTACCATACAGTCAGTGTGGGGTGCGTACCTTGCATGGGTCACTAGCATACAATCAGTGTTGTGTACCTGTCATGGATCACTACCATTCAGTACGGCGTTGGTACCTGGCATGGGTTACTACCATACAGTCAGTGTTGGGTGTGTACCTGGCATGGGTGGTTACTATACAGTCAGTGTGGGGTATGTACAAGGCATGGGTTACTTCCATACTGTTAGTGTGGGTTGTGTACGTGGGTTGTGAACTCTACAGTCAATTTGGATTGTGTGCCTGGCATGGTTCACTTCCATACGGTCAGTGTGGAGTTTGTGCGAGGCATAGGTTGCATCCATACAGTTAGTGTGGGGTGTGTACATGGCATGGATCACTACCATACAGTCATTGTTGCGTTTGTACCTGGCTATGGTCACTACCATACAGTCAGTGTAGGGTGTGTACTTGGCATGGGTCACTACCATACAGTGTGTGTGGATTGTGTTCCTGGTAATGGTCACTACCATGCAGTCAGTGAGGGGTGTGTCCCTGGCATGGGTCGCTAGCATACAGTCAGTGTTATGTGTGTACCTGGCATGGATCCCTGCCAGACATTCAGTGTGGGGCTGGTACCTGGCATGGGTCACTACCATACAGTCAGTGTTGGGTGTGTATCTGGCATGGGTCATTACCATACAGTCAGTGTGGGGTTTCTACAAGGCATGGGTCACTTCCATGCAGTTTGTGATGGGTGTTTATCTGGCATGCGTCACAACCATACGGTCAATGGAGTGTGTGTCTAGCATGGGTTATCGCAATGCAGTCATTGTGGTGTGTGTGCCTTGCATTGGGCACTACCATGATGTCAGTGTCGGGTGTATACCTGGCATGGGTCACTACCATACAGTGAATGTAGGGTTTGTTCCTGGCCTGGGTCACTACGAGACATTCAGTGTTGGGTGTGTCTCTGGAATTTGTCACTACCATACGGTCAGTGTTGGGTGTGTATCTGGCATGGGTCACTACCATTCGGTTAGTGTTGTGTGTGTACCTGGCATGGGTCACTACCATACAGTCAGTGTTGGGATCGTACGAGGCATGGGTCACTAGCATACAGTCAATGTAGATGTGTACCTGGCATAAGTCATTACCAGACAGTCTGTGTGAAGTGTGTTCCTGTCATGGGTCAATACCATACAGTCAGTGTGGAGTGTGTACCTTGCATGGGTCACTAGCATATAATCAGTGTTATGTGTGTACCTGTCATGGATCACTACCAGACATTCAGTGCGGGGTTGGTACCTGGCATGGGTTACTACCATACAGTCAGTGTTGGGTGTGTACCTGGCATGGGTGGTTACTATACAGTCAGTGTGGGGTATTACAAGGCATGGGTTACTTCCATACTGTTAGTGTGGGTTGTGTACGTGGGTTGTGAACTCTACAGTCAATTTGGAGTGTGTACCTGGCATGGTTCACTTCCATACAGTCAGTGTGGGGTGTATGTCTGCCATCGGTCACTACCATACAGTCAGTGTTAGGTGCGTACCTGGCGTGGGTCACTACCATACAGTGAATGTGCGGTGTATTCCTGAGATGGGTCACGAGGAGACAGTCATTGCTGTGTGTGTGTCTGGAACGGGTCACTACCATACGGTCAGTGTTGGGTGTGTACCTGGCATTGGTCACTACCATATAGTTATTGTTTGGTGTGTATCTGGCATGGGTCACTACCATACAGTCAGTATGGGGTTTGTACCACGCATGGATCACCTCCATACAGTTATTGCGGGGTGTGTACCTGGCATGGGTCACTACCAGACAGTCTGTGTGGAGTGTGTACCTGTCATGGATCAATACCACACAGTCAGTGTAGGGTGTGTACCTTGCATGGGTCACTAGCATATAATCAAAGTTATGTGTGTACCTGTCATGGATCACTACCAGACATTCAGTGCGGGGCTGGTACCTGGCATGGGTCACTACCATACAGTCAGTGTTGGGTGTGCATCTGGCATGGGTCAATACAATACAGTCAGTGTGGGGTTCATACCAGGCATGGGTCACTTCCATGCAGTTAGTGCGGGGTGTGTACCTGGCATGGGTCAATACCGTACAGTCAGCTTTGGGTGTGTGCCTGGCATTGGTCACTACTATACAGTGAATGTGGGGTGTGTTCCTGGCCTAGGTCACTACGAGACATTCAGTATTTGGTGTGTCTCTGGAATTTGTCAATATCATACAGTCAGTGCTGGGTTTGTACCTTGCATGGATCACTACCATACAGTCAGTGTAGGTGTGTACCTGGCATGGATCACTACCAGAAAATCGTTGTGGAGTGTGTTCCTGGCATGGGTCATTACCATATAATCAGTGTCGGGTGTGTACCTGGGTGGGTTACTAAGATACAGTCAGTGTCGGGTGTGTACCTCGCGTGGGTCACTGCCATACAATCAGTATTAGGTATGTACCTGGCATGGATCACTATCAGACATTCAGTGTGGGGTTGGTACCTGGCATGAGTCACTATGTTATAGTCAGTGTGAGGTGGGTACATGTCCTGGGTCATTACCTGATATTCAGTCTGGGGTGTGTGGTTGTTATGGGTCACTACCATACAGTCAGTTTTGGGTAGGTATCTGTCACGAGTAAATACCATACAGTCAGTGTGTTGTGTGTATATGGTATGTGTTACTACCATACAGTCAGTCAGTGTTGTATGTGTACCTGATATGGGTTGCCACTATACAGTCAGTGTTGGGTGTGTACCTGATATGGGTCACTACCGTACAGTCAGTGTAGGTTGTGTACCTTGCATGGGTCACTACCATGCAGTCGGTGTGGAGTGTGTTCCTGGTATGGGTCACTGCTATACAGTCAGTGTTGGGTATGTAACTGGCATGGGTCACTGCTAAACATCTAGGGTTGGGTGTGAGCCTGGCATGGGTCACTACCATACAGTCAGTATGGGGTGTGTGCCTGGCATGGGTCACTACTATACAGTTAGTGTTGGGTGTATACCTGGCAACCTGGCATGGGTCACAACTATACAGTGAATGTGAGGTGTCTACCTGGCATGGGTCCCTATGAGAGTGTTGGGTGTTTACCTGGCATGGGTCACTATGAGATAGTGTTGGGTGTGTACCTGGCATGGTTCGCTATCATACAGTCAGTGCGGGGTTTGTACCAGGCATGGGTCACTTCCATGCAGTTAGTATTGGGTGTGTACCTGGCATGGGTCACTACTGTACAGTCACTGTGGAGTGTTTGCCTGGCATGGGTCACTGCCATGCACTCATTGTGGGGTATGTGCCTGTCATTGGTCACAACCATACAGTCAGTGTCGGGTGTATACCTAGCATGGGTCACTACCATATAGTCAATGTGGTGTGTGTTCCTAGCATGGGTCGCGACGAGACAGTCAATGTTGAGCGTGTCTCTGAAATGGGTCCCTACCATACGGTCAGTGTTGGGTGTGTACCTGGCATGGGTCACTACCATATAGTCGGTGTGGGGTTTGTACCAGGCATGGATCACTTCAATACAGTTAGTGTGGGGTTTGTACCTGGCATGGGTCACTAACATAGTCATTGTTGTGTTTGTACCTGTCATGGGCTACTACCATACAGTCAATGTAGGGTGTGTACCTGGCATGGGTCACTACCATACAATCAGTGTACGGTGTGTACTTGGCATGCGTGACTACCATAGTCAGTGGGGGTGTGTACCTGGGATGGGTCACTATCATACAGTGTTGGGCGTAAACGTCGCATGGGTCACTACCACACAGTCAGTGTGGGATGTGTGGCTGGCGTGGGTCATTACCATACAGTCACTTTTGGGTGTGTACCTGCATGGGTCACTACCATACAATCAGTGTGGGGTGTGTACCTGGCATGGGTCACTAGCATACAGTTAGTGTTATTGTGTACCTGTCATGGATCACTACCAGACATTCAGTGTGAGGTTGGTAACTGGCATGGGTCACTACGAGACAGTCAGTGTGTGGTGGGTACATGGCCTGGGTCACTACCAAAGTCAGTTTGGGGTGTGTGCCTGGTATGGGTCACTACCATACAGTCAGTGTTGGGAGTGTGCCTGGCATTGTTCTTTATCATACAGTCAGTGGGATATTTACCTGGCATGGGTCACTACCATACAGTCAGTGTTGGGTGTGAACCTGGCATGGGTCACTTCCTTTCAGTCAGTGTGGAGTGTGTGCCTGACATGGATCACTGTCATACAGTCAGTGTGGGGTGTGTGCCTGGCGTCGGTCACTACTGTACAGTCAGTGTCGGGTATACACCTGGCATGGGTCACTACACTACAGTGAATGTGGGGTGTGTTCCTGTCATGGGTCAATACGAGACAGTGTTGGTTGTGTCTCTGGAATGGGTGACTACCATGCGGTCAGTGTCGGGTGTGTAACTGGCATTGGTCACTACCATACAGTTAGTGTGGGGTGTGTACCTGGCATGGACTCCATGTTTGGCGTCCTAGCTTCGTCTCTTCGATGTATATCAACTGACCGTTATATTTCTCTCTTGTGTCTCCCCTGATGATGTG
>JAUUDZ010461764.1:0-12179 GCA_032361705.1 Panulirus versicolor | reverse complement strand
TGCGCTTAAATTCCGAGATGGCAAGAAGGTAAGTTATCAACTTTTTGGTTTTGAGATAAGTTTAGTGGTTAAGATGAGTTTGAGCGTGGTGCACCGTGGGAATCTAGACAAAGTGCGCTACGGAGCGTGACAGCACTCCAGGTGCACTTCGCTATTGTGCACCCATAACTCGTGCACCACGGGCGTCTGACAGCTCATGTGTTCGTCATAGCTTTGTGACAGTTACATCCGTAACTTTTTGAAGCTTTTTCCTGCTTCTCGAGCACTGGTGCTGGAGTTGCTGCAGTCAATTGAATTTTATGAAGATCATTGGGAGAGTAAAGTGTGTTATGTTAAAGAAAAACTAGAAAAAGCTGTTGGGAAGGATAAAGCTTAAATTACACCTTAATATCCCTCTGATAGATATACATACTTAGGAAAAATATATTTGCACCCTTTGGTAACTCTGCTACTAACTTTATTCATTACTGTTTTATTGCAGGCGCAGTTATTTTACCATTTCATCAGAGTGAACGAATACAGACATCAGCGCTGAGAGATGTATAATAATTAGGATCAAGTTGCTTAAAAATCAATAATTGTCCTTGAATGAGTAGCGTAACCAGATGTTTGAGTTACGAGTATAAATTTAGTACGCAGCTTTGTGATTTAACGTAGATAACCTATTTCATTGTTTTTGTAGAAGTGAGGGCATATTCTTTATAGATTATGACAGCGAAGTGGTAGTTCAAGACAAGTCATTGAAGGTAACGATATATGATTAATGATTAGAAAATAATAAAGTTTAGGTAACATGAATGAACATTATTGACTTTGAAAATGGTAGTGTAACGAGGATTATGTCCTTAGATGAATTGTTCTAATTCGTCCATTAGCTGTCAAATGATGTCCAGTGTGATCTCTCTGGCAATTCAGGCATGGCTAGTTCTGTCGATAATGTGCATGATGACTTAACCTCTTTAACAATGTGTGAATATTTTCCAGAGGGTTTACTACTTACTGCAGAAGATTGCAGTGAGGAACGGATCATAAGTGTAATTTCCAAGAATGTGTCTGATATTTTGATAATACACTGGTGGATAACTTGAAATCGGAATGCTGTACCTGCTTGTTCGTTGCTAGCTGATTTTGTGTTTCGTGCAAAATTATTAATCTTTTCAGCCTTACACACGAATGTATACAATATTGGTTGTGGGAGTTTGTGTCATTGCTCAGGCAGTTAAGATGCCGTAGTGTCCGGGTTCAACATGATGTGTGCAGGTAGCTAGCAGCTGCTCCAGAACTCCCATGTTTAGTTCTTCACATTCTGCTTAAGTCTGGAATGTGTGAGTGGGAAACGGTTTTAATCGTTAGTCGTAATCGTTTATGAAAGTTATTTTTTGACAAACTATCATTATACGTTTACAGGTATCATGTGATGTATATTTACAGTGATATTGTAGAACAGGAGTACTGTATCTTGGAGTAAAACATTCTTAATGATTATGTTACTATAGAGCAAAATTTTAAATAGTTTACGTAGCAAGAATAAATTTTGGCGTTTTTGTACGTGTGCAAGTGTGTTATGTGTGTTCATGTCTAAATATGTTTGTCCTCGTGTCCACATAGTGTTGTCGTACTGACGGCCTCGACAATTATGACCTTTGTTTTATTCGACCGTTTGCTGGTCGGGAGTATAAATTACATTTCCTGCTGTCAGATACAGACCCAATCGGTTTTGCGTGAATAGTGTATAGGGTACGTGAATTTTTGCCATTTTTCTGTTTCGTTTACGGCTTTCATCCATATCTGACCTTACAGAACCCTTGAATGTAACGAAATCTGTGTACTTTGCATTCAGTTTGGATTTTTGTTCAGAATAAAAATATGGTTTAGATATATGGTAACGATAAATTCTGGCTAACGTATAAGTCATTGTGGGTAAAAATTTCAACAAATAAGCAAGTCGTCATTCACGGATGACAAGTCTGATTCTCGTTTCTCTTTCGGGAGAAGTTGGCACGTTTGGAACGTGTTGAGCTGTATGTTGCCCTCCCGATCCACCCCCGGGAGACGTTTCCTCTCCCACAGGAAGGCCGTCATAACAGAACTCCAAATTGGTGGTTTTACAAGCTCCCGTTGGGACATGCGCAGAAAGGACTAAGGTGTACCTTAGTTGAATATGGTTGGTTATGTGTGTGTGTGTGTGTGTGTTTTAAAATGAATAACCTTTTTCTTGTCAAAACCATTCATACCCAGATATAATTCTAAACACATGGCTGTTAATATGAGCTTATATGCTTGTCATGACTTTCATTTTACCATATCGTGAAGTCGAATATCCTACTGTGCTCCATGGTCTGTTGACCCATCGTCCTTACTAACGTATTTAACCTTCCATGTAACTTGGACGTAGCTTCAAGGTACTCATCAGTAAGTTACAGTTGGCAATGTTGGGCAGAATTCACAATGACATTCGAGTGACACACACTCAAGACAAAATGTCATATCTCAAAAGCTGATGAAGTGTTGTGGCAGTATGCGTTTGGGAGTGCCTAAAGGATTGTGTTGCTGTTGCATTTACAAGTCACTGGTAGGACTTTCAAGATATAAGAATCACTAATACAAATATATCCAAGGGCCTTAGGGTTATCGTGAATTACTGAATAATGTGTATATGAAAGGACCTCGAGTTCATCGTGATTCTTCATGTCGTAGCTACAAATGCAGCAAGGACTTCCAGCTTATCATGAGTGCTACTGTTCAAGGTTTGTATCAAAGGGCATTGCACAAACGAATGAGAAGATCAAGAGGTTGTGTTCCTATTATATCTGTGTGCAAGATAAGCTCTTGAGGTTGCCATATGACACTATCATTGTGGTAAGTGTAATGGCCATGAGCTTTTGAGAAACATTTCTTTTAAATATTTCAAGTGTCTGAGAGGATCAAGTTTTACTTGCTACTGTTATATGTTTCAAGGGTGAGAGAATCATGTGGGTGTGTGACTATCATTAATTTACGAGCAATTGAAGTCAGCATCATAAGGTAATTTAAGAGCAGAATTGACAAATACTGAGCCTCAGGTCCTTGACTGACATTATTTGCGCCTCCATAGTTACTATACGTAAACTATGTATGTGTTCCTCCTTAAGTTAGCTGTTTACTTTTTCTCCTGTACACTAAATTGTACGTTTCCAATCACTTCCTCTATCACAAACAGCTGAAATGGATTCAGTGTTGTGCTGCTTCTTTAATGCTCTTTTGTACAGATAAAAGTACACGAAAGGTCCTTGAGACTGCTCTGCTGCTGTTATAAGAGGGGCCCCGAAATTTCGCGAGTGTTACTAATATAGGAAAGTATGAGAATGCCATAAGATTTTCATAAGTGTGGCTGTTAAAGTTACGAGTGAATGGAAGAGCCTCATGTTTGTCTTGAGTGTTGATGTTATTGGTATAAGAGAAGGCTTACTGGTTTTGAATGTGTGTGATATAGTTATAAGCGTCGGAGAGCTTCAAGGGTACAAGCAACAGTGAGCCTTGAGTTTGTCAATGTAACCATCTGTCGTTTATGGCCTTTGGTGCAACGAGACTGGATCCATCATTGGTAACGAGCATACGAGAAGATCTGAGAAGTTACGCATTGGAGGACCGGATGGATCGATGTTACAAAAAGATCTCAAGTGTTCCGTAAGGACGTGTGAAGGTTAGTGGCTACGTATCTCTGATCGCTGGGGGCGTCTGTTTTTTTTTTTTTATGAGGGACCAGTTACAGTGTTAGAAGTAATGACAATCACCGCTTCGTCAGGATTACACCTGACTTTTATTTATGACAACCATGATAATTACATTTCTTTTTGAATGGCCCAATGATGATTCTTTTTTTTTCTCTCTAACATGGAATTGAACAGGGCTTTTCTTTTATCTTCATTGGACATGGAAGAAAAATAAATTACAGGATAGGCTACATCAATGTCAGGTAGCGTCGCCAGTAAGTTCTCGGGACATCATCAGGGTCGTAGTTGACAATGACATTTGTTAAATTTTATGGGTTTGCCTTGATATTTTATTCTTTTGGACACGACCATTATCTCTGGCATGTTTTGGGCTGTTTGGCCTATTGTTAGCATAAATTATACGAATATTACCTGTTGCTGGCTACTGACCATCTTGGGCTGGCAGAGGTGTGGTGTGCGACTCTACTTGTAGTCTTGCTCTGCCTCCAGCTACGATTGTCTATATCGTGTTCTACTTAACTGTCCCTGCACGCTACACACGTACTTCACTACTATTGCTTCTGCTTTACCGTTGGTCTGATTTGGACATAATAATGAATGTCAGCAGGACCTTGAGCTAGTGTGGGTACTGATGGTAAGTTCAGGAAATGCCAGCCAGGGGTTAGAGCGTCCTGCTACCATCATAGTAAACTCTCAGCCTTCGTGAAAACGATTCTTTTGCTACAGTGGAGCTCTGAGTGTTCCCCAGGTTAATATACATAGTCTAGGTAACCTCAAGTGCTTGCAACACTAAAAAATTGATGTAGGTACCTAAATTTTTTGATTAATATACTCTCAGTTCTTTACTTGTTTTTCTTTCCTTTCCGAGTGAGATTATTTTTTATGGCGTTTGTAGATGTAGAGGGAAACCAAGCAAAACATGCTTAAAAGCTACTTTTGGCTATGGGGAAACAGAGTTTTACTTATGAACAGAATACTAAGTCTCAGACAACACATATAAGATATTACTCGAATATTTTTAATAGTAATAACTGCAAATTAACGTGTTGCTTAATGTTGACTAACCTCTCCAAAGTAAAGGTGACTAGCTACACTCGCAGTACTTCGAGAGATACAGGAACAGGAAACAATAAACCAATGTCTAAGGGTTTCGAAATCATTTTGAAGACCTTTAGCTGTCATATGCAAGTAGACTTGCTGACATAACGTCTGCTTCTTCAAGCAATGAACAGCGTCATAATTGTCGTAAAACACTTGCAACAAACCACTTGTTTCCAAATATGTTAGGAATGACTCGAACGATGATAAAAAGAATGCCATTCTTTATAATATCGCCGTTTATCACTTTTTCTAAGTACGTACACACTTGGAACATGTTTGTGATGCCACCTTGTGAGCCACCTTTAACCTACAGCACAGCATATATCTTCGCGTCTTTTCGTCTGACGTAATTCCCGTTTCACTGCGCTCCTACGGTACGTATATTTCGAGGAGGAGGAAAAAAGATGTGTGGTGTTGCAGGGTCTTGACACAATGACACTGGCAAACCAACCAACAATTAGTGGTAACCGCGAACAAAGACAGTACCGGAGGCTTGCCCGGGACCGCTTGAGCCCAAGGGAATCCGTATACGAATGCTATTGTAACCGAGTTACCAGTAAATAAGGATATTTGAATACTCTTCCTTGCAGAAAAAGATCTTTTTGTTTCTGAAAGTTTGAACAGCAGTAAGAGGAGTAATAGCACTGCGGATGAATTGGGTTAAAGTGGTTCATTGTTTTTACTAAGCTTTATGTTGAGGAACTTCAGTGTTTATGAGACGTATCGGTAGGCAAGTTGGGGCGAGTATTGTACTCGCCAGTCGCCACAACCATGGAACTGTCTGCCGCTTGGGTAACCAACAGAAATATTATAGCAGCGAGATGCACTGTAGGATATGCATAAGATTCGTAATTTGAAACTTCTCCTGTAACATAAGGCGTAGGTACTGGTATGATGCTATACATAATGATGTGTTTACGCCATGAGTGAGATGTATGTCATCGGGAGGTTATACCATCGTCAGTGGAAGACAAGGAGTGCATTCTCGTCTAAGAACTTTTCAGTCCAAAGGAGCACAGCCTTTCCCTGCCATTGATCGTAGCTTAGCCATGAAGCTGCAGGGAAAGGTGTCCTGGGGTTATATGATATATATGTATATTTATATACAAGGTAATTGCATTTTACTCTCATTTTTCCCCAAATGACCCATTTACTGTTCTGTACCGGGAAATTTCATAGACGTAAACGTTATTAGTGGAAGGAAAATTATATTCACTCTGTTCGTCCCTCTACCATAAAGAAGACACTAACCACTTGTTACTCATTTGCCCTGCACTCTCTGCACATAGACGCTCACATGACATCACAACACATTATGACTTGTGGCCCCAACCAGTGGAAGTGGCAAGCCTCCTGAGTGCTGCTGGAGCCTCTCAAGGATAGACTGGACTCCTGGGGAGGGAAGTAAGTATTATTTATAATGTGTGTATGTGAATGTAAAGAATGAAGTAGACGATAAGTACTGTCATCGTGAAACCGTCGGAAGTTGGCTGGGTTAGGTTGGCTGTCGTGGGTGGAACTGTTGCAAGCGAGGCTCCGGAAGGATAGATGGTGGCGTAGGCCTGACCATTGGTGCTGGGTTGGCCCAGCTGCAGCAGCATTAGCTGGCTGTGCTAACGTTAGCAGTGATGGATCCTTTGCTAATGGACCTACCAGCCTCCTTAATCACCGGTAAAGAGCATGGTTTTGCAGCGGACGTCTGGACAGGGGGGCGGGAGAGGAACGGGCTGCCAGCCTTGGAACAGTGTATATTTATTCTGGTTATTATGAGAAATTGTCATGTGATGGTTCACTTCCTCAGCCAGCTGACCTTTGTATTATTTCTGACGTAGCTTTTTGCCCTGTGGCAAGACTTACCCTTCGTGACTGGAATTTGTAATGCAATTTCGCCCGATTGACTTGTATGAGCTCTATTTCCCAGATATGAAGACAGTTTTGTGATTTATCCGCCTTTTCCAGCAGGGAATATGGCCTGAGCACTTTTTTTTTAGTGTCTACGTGTCATTCAGTTGCTGAAAGTAATGTCTTCCTTTCAGTTCTTGAAATTTATGGGATACATTTTCGCTTTCATCCTGTCATGACTTGGTATTGTCTTCACCAAGATTAAGGAATTTCACCTTAAGACTTGGGGAATCACAACCTATAATATATTCAGTTATATATGGCATTAGGACTCGGCAACTTACTTAAAGAGTTGTTCAAAGCCATCGCCACGAGGCTTTACTTTCACGGGAAGTAATGTTCGATGGCGCCTATGAACTATAGTTATATTTTCTGGGTTCGTTTCAACAGATATTGTTGAATGTCGCCTGCTTCTAAATACTGTGTTGAATGTTCAAAGTTCTCTGCCATCCCCTGCCTACCTCAGGTCGACGTCTGAATTATGACAGGCAAATTCCCACTCTCTCTCTCTATAAGTGAAAAGGAGTTTCAGCTTCGCTCGTTTCAGTTTTGTCACATACACCTTCGCATTGAATCCCCCACGTGACCTCTCGCACTGTAATATACTCCTTCACCTGCATTGTAGCTTGGACTTTAAACCTCTCCTGACCTTAGTGACCCGTAACTTTATGTTGCATTGCAGATTGACTCTGAACCTGTAACTTTGATATGCATTATGAAATGACTGCGAGCCCACACATGTAACCTCATTTGACCGATGCAGCTGCAGTATAGCTTGACCTTGAACCCCGTCAGACACACTGGCCATCTTTAAGCCGTGTACATATCCAGACTCTTAAGTTGGCCACATTCCATAGGATTTGATTCTGACCATAAGTCTGCCTGCCCTGGGACCATAACACTTGGCTTAACCTTGAACTCCACTACCTCACCACCTGGCTCATCCTTTACCGACACCACCTGTCTCGCCTTGAATCACACCATCGGGCTCAGCCTTGACCACTGATGCAGGGTTCATAGTCGTCTGGTTCATGAATGAATCATGATGAATGCTGGGTCGTTTGTTCATCAGTAGTGCATGATTCATACGGCATTTTTTTTGGTTTATCAGTAATGCATGATTTATACAGGGTAGATGTATGAATCATGATTCTTACTGAATATATATGTGAATCAGATGATTACGTGTTCCTTATTGAAAGATATTTGAATCATGGTTGATAAATGGTTCTTACGTGTATGTCTTTGAATCATAGATGACGCATGGTTGGGAGATTCATACTGGTAGATGTTTGAATCATGCATGATACAGGGGTCATTCATGTTCGATTGTTGAATGATTTTTAGATTTTTTTTTTCATGCGCTGTCCATAAATGTTGCATTCATGTTCATGCGGGATACATTCATATATCTTTCATGATCCTGTATGATTCATAGATGGTTGACTCAAGGTAATACATAAGCAACAGATGTTTGATTCAAAGCAGCGTTTGATTCGTAGTTCTACGTGATTCATAATGTTTGATTCATGAGTGTTCGACTCATAATCCTTCATGATTCATAAGTCATGGTGTTGGGTTCATGATGATGCATTATTCTTAGATGCTTTTGCTCAAGAGCGAGACATGATTCTTAGTTGATTCGCAGGTCACTTGGCTTCACGGGACTCAAATGATTCGAACTCGTATATAATAGACAGCCATAGTTTTATCAAGAATATTTTAGCTTCCTGTTGAAGTGGGTGGGAAACGTATTCTTGTGAGCCGAGGAGATGTTCAGATAACAGATGGATCTTAGAGCGTTGGATGACAGTGTTTTTGATTTAGAATTGTACTTGTGGTAGGAATTTTAATCTAGAATGATAGATGATCCAGGGTTTTTGATTTTAGGGCCATTGTTCGTCTGTTCCTGACGCTACTACCTTGTTAAGGCGGGAGAAGCAAGTGTACACAAAAACATGTTGTGATCAACCAGCACGAAGATCATACATTAAATTCCCTTGACGTGAACATTGACCGAGTGAGGCAACTCGCCAATGGGTAGGTGATTAAGGTGGGAGGGTGGAGGAGACTTGCGTGGGCTGGCCTGGGGAATCGAACCCATGTCCTGTGGTCTGTGATCTAGTTGACCATTGTGTGTTCCAGCGGGACTTTGGTTAAAGTACAGTGTCTGCTCATTCCGGTACAAACCTGTCTGTGAGATGGTGGTGGTTCCTGGGGCTGCTGTTAGTCTGTTGTACTGGAAGGGGCTGAGGTGATCAAACACACAGTAATTGGTCGTAATGCTTTTTGTTCACAGCTGTTGCGGGCGGGTTGACTGCTGTGCCTGGAGGTAATGTGTAGTAGCAAGCTTTTCCTGAACACATGAACTTGGGCATTGTATCGTACATGACTGCAACAGGTTTAAATGCCTCGGACCTCGAATATAATTATGATGATTAAGCTCGATTAGCTTTTCAGAGTTTGATTATTTTTGGTTATCTAGCATTCCACTAAAGGATTATTATTATTTTCCTAGTATGGTAAGAAGTGCAGCTCTTTGTTCTGTTATGTATGTGATGCAACATTTTGTCTGTACCAGCTTCGGGAGCCGTGTTCTGCCACCATCGTTAGTGGTGGGAGGTAAGGGACGAGACTCTGTTGTTGTAGTTGCTTTCTCCTCTGCTGTTGTTGTTGTTGTAACATGAAGCGATGTAGTCATGAATGAAGAGTGGGTAAGCAAACAACGGGGTTCCTTGTTTTCTTCAAGTGGAGGAGCATTGTGTTCCATTCTGTTACGTGCGGGAGCCTGCATGTATAAGTAAAATGATGTGTGTAATGTATACGTAATGCAAGGCTCGGGCAGCGGCTAGAGAGAGGGGAAGAGGAGAAGGGGGGGGGGGGGGGGGCACGCGGCCCGGGGGGGGGGGGAAGAGGAGCGCTTTCCCCTGCAAGCTTCAAGTCAAGGCGGGATGTACTTTACCTGGCGATTACCCGGCACTTGCACCTGAGGCAGACCTTTGCGTGTCCTGGAGCGGGCGTTGTGAGCCAGCACACCAAGACCCCCTGGCCCTCAAGCAGGTCACTTTTCCCTGACCTCCTCACCCAGCATCCGCTCCTCCCGTCTGCCATACTGTTCAGGTACCGGGACAGCTTGATAACGTCTGGATACACCCACCTGACCTGATGCCATGTGTTCACTCCGACGGTCTGGCTTTAGTCGACTGTGACATACATATGGGGGTTGATTTTACCTCGCCGTTATTCTGTCACGCATACGAATATTTAATGAAAAATTTTAAACTATAGCATTAATTTGTTCATGTTTTAATCATGTGAATTTTCAGATCCTTTCTTATACCTCATTCATTTGTTTTTTTTTTGGCACAGTTGGCTATTTTAGGTACACTGGAAATAGTCTTGGTTGTGTCTTATATAATTTTTGACGATCAGAATAATTTTTTTTTTTCCCCCGGCTCTCTCTCTCTCTCTCTCTCCACAGTTTTTAGTTGGTTTGAAGTACTATTTCTTGGTGATGAAGGGAGCGTTAAGTCCTTGTTGGCTACAGGAGAGTGAGCTGCTGAAGGAGGGTGAAAGGTCGAGATTCAAGGCTATGGAGAGGCAAAGCCTTCCTTCCCTGTCGTGAGACTGTAAGGCCCAGGGGATGGAGGGGAAGTAGTCCCCGTACCTTGGCTTGGTGCAGTGGCAGTAGGAGTATGGAAACCGCCTGCAGGGGAGTGAAGTACTGGGATGAGCACTTTGCCACCTTCAACCATTCCGGGACTATATGGTATAACGGGCTGAACTCGCCCTCCGTAGAGGGGTTTCGATGCTGTGGGGATTGGGGTGTGGGTTGAGAGGCATAAGCCTTCGTCAGGAGACTCTAGAGTCTCCCAGGGCGTTCAGAATCAAAATGGTATAGAAACTAGAAACGTGCACAGACCCTTTTCGTCCTCGTACTTCGAGATGCCTTGGTGGCTACAAGGCGTCGTAAAACCAGTCAGTGAGGTGGATGTTTACCGTGTTGGTGAAGTACCTGCTAGATGGACATGTTATCTGTCCTACCCAGTATCGAACTGTTCGGTTATTAGACTCGAACGCAGCTCAGAAAGTCTTTGGGCACGACGGTACGATCCTTCAGCACAACAAGTACATCCCTGGTGTAATGGTTAGCGTTGCTGAACATAGTACACACGCATGCCCGCCCGGGTTCCAAGCCGTCCCACACCCTACCTAGCCGTTTCTCTTCTCCTAAGGTTGGTTATGGGTACCTGGTTTTGGCTGGGGGTAGGGTTATAGCATACGCATAAGAGTAAGGACATGTTCCATATATCTAAGATTATCAAGATACGGGGCAACACGCTTGTAAAACCTTCTCCCCGTAACACATAAATAGTAATCAAGATAAAAAAAACAGACAGACAGACAGACACACCCACGAAGATAACCACAGACAGACAGACACACATACGAAACAAATTATTCTTTTCATATGTAAACTATACCAACGATTTTTGGTTATATTTTTTTCTCAGTATAGTTACAATAGACCGTAATCACAACAGTGTTAGTGTTCTGAAAACTCCTTCACTCGGCCACACAAACCATCCTTAAAGCTCACGGTAAAATCTCCCCCCCTTTTTCCTCCGGTTGCTCCGTCTTTGTGTGGTGGCTAGAGTCGCACACAGAGAGGGAAGAAAAAAAAAAAAATTGAGCACCTGCTTAATTGTTGTCGTTTGTGGGTTTGTGTGGCGGACGGGGTGGAGGGAGGCTGGCTGGACTTGGGAAGTTGGGCTTGGGAGGGAGGTGGGGAGGGGGGGGGGGCGACGAGAGGGGCGGAGGGATGACTTAGTAGAATGGTCTTGGTAAAGAAGGGGTTCACGGCGAGTTTAGAAAGGTCACGACCTGCAGTGAATTAAGTCCGGCAGGTCCGTGGGAGTAAGATGCAGTTTGGTGTCACGTAACCTCTTGAGCAGGGAGGGTACGACCCTTGAGCACGACGGTCCGGGCGACCCTTGAGCACGACGGTCCGGACAACCCTTGAGCACGACGGTCCGGACGATCCTTGAGCACGACGGTCCGGACGACCCTTGAGCACGACGGTCCGGACGATCCTTGAGCACGACATTACGACACTTCGGGCATGTTGGCTTGGCTTTTGACCTGACTCTTATGGCTAAGGTCAGATAAATAATTGTGCAATTTATTTATTTATTTATTTATTCTGCTGCCGAGGAAGACAGGCTAGGAAGCGGGCGCACTGGCCGTGACCGCAGTCGGTTGCTGGCGCCTCCCCCCCCCCCTCCATCTCTCTCCCTCTCCCTGACAACACTACCTTAACCAGTGTAGTCATGTTGGGTGCACCTGGTGGTGTGTGGCGCTGGGGTGGTGGGGAGTGCTTGCCACCTGTGCTTCCTGCTCGTCTCTCCTGCCCTCTACTACTTGCTTCCATTTATGAGGCAAAATCAACAGTTTTGAGAGTAT
>JAUUDZ010461753.1:0-12179 GCA_032361705.1 Panulirus versicolor | reverse complement strand
TGGCTGTTGGGGGTTAGTATGTTCTATGAAGGTGCGCGTTCATATGTACTTTGTTCATATATGATATATATACACATTATTGATATATCTATTCATTTATAATGTACATCTGTATGACATGTATGGTAAGGGTTCTAGGTTAATGGCAACTACTACCCTATACCCATTATACCGAACACCATACATACATACATACATATCCAATGCCTTCACCACGCTATACATATGGTTACCATAACAACTCCAACCTCCACTGCAAATCACACACTGCCAGCGACTATTTTGTCGCATATTCAAAACACATCATGAGTTATTTAGTCAGCATGGGAACCCCCTGGCAAAAGGTATGATCATTCCAGCGTTCATTAACGAACTAATGGAAATCGTCAGCTTTGATCTGGAACACACACAACCCGCACATCCCCTCTGCTACACTGGGGTACATCCAGTCCATCCAGTTCTTCCTCATTAACATACGTCCACCTGTGGGGGGCTGTGCAGGAACCCACACCCCCGGATTCAGTTCCCAGACACCTTAAAGACGGGCTAAGGGTGGCGCCACGACACTGACTTCAGTTATAAACGTAATTAGCCCTCAGTGTGACCTACTTCTCTTTCAGTTCTGAATGCGATATATGGAAATGCATACAACGTTGCTGAGGATATGTTGTTGTAAACACATAAGCGTTCACACATTTGTATTGTCCCTGGTCTCTACCTGGCGAATCCAAGCGCCCGTGGAAACACAGAGCAGCATTTCAGTCAGGCTAAGCATGTGTAGTGGTTGGTCCACGAAGGTACACCAGCCCTTGGCAAGCCTTGACGCCGGTTCCTAACACGTCCAAAACCTACTAAATGCGTCCACTGAGCCACGGTCACCGTGTCATACATACCTACCTGTCTGGGACATATCAAAGAGTCGCATCCGCTATGACGACTTCAAGTCATCATGCACATAATGTTATACAGGTAAACCCACAAGGAAACGGATAATACGTGCTTCGTATTTTCCATTTCCTCGTGGTTCGACCTACACCCAATGTATCCTCGCTACTTGTGTACTTCTTGCACGGAAGAATATGTATACAGAGTGGCTACTAGTAGGTCGAATGTCTATTATTTATCCACTGGATAGAAAAAGCGACCATGTGGAGGTTTGTGGGTCAGACACATATACACTCTGAGGATGATATTCCTCGCCATGATAGGATCGTTGTGTCCCCTGACCATCATATTACTTCATGAATATATGAGAAAACCAGATCTCTCATTTTTGATTCTCTGAAAACAAATAATTCATAAAGATTTTTATTCATAAAGACTGTAAACTATCATTGTCAATGATTGACATCAACGACATGTTTCACAATATCTACGAACGTACACGACATTTCACAATATCTACTGACTTCTACATGTCGCACAATATCTACCTATATACACTATATGTTGTACAATATATGCTGATATATGCATGTTGCACAATATATGCTGATATACACATGTTGCAGAATATATGCTGATATACATATATTTCACAATTTTTGCACAATATTTTGCACATCAGTCCGAAGTAACTCAGATCACTTGAGAACTTCACTTAGAAATGATTCACGTAAAATGTTTATGTAGTTTCTATATCTTTCTTAAGACTGCGCTTCCAGTTACTTTCTTAAACACAGACCACTTTATCATAATAGGATATGACACATTTCATGTTGGTCACTTCAGAGTTAAGAGATCCAAGCGAATTTAACAGAGAAATGAACGTAAAGGAGATTTTCTGTTCCAGAAATAAACTAGTTTTGTTAAAAATAAAGGAATAAATCAGACCTTTAATATACGGAGAATAATCATACACGTAATATAAATCATTCATAATGAAGTTCGATAAACAGATAGAATATCACACATTAAAATTCATGTTATATATATATATATCATACTTTGTCGCTGTCTCCAGCGTTAGCGAGGTAGCGCAAGGAAGAAGAAATAATGACCCAACCTATTCACATACAAATGTACATACATACACATCCACACGGGCACATAAACATACCTACACATTTCAACATATACATACATATACATACAAAGACATATACATATATACACATGTACATGTCTCTGTCTGCTATGTGTAATGCACCGAAACCACATGCATGCATTCACCGAACACATTTTTCCCTGAATGGATCTTTCATGCACACTGAAGCAAAGATGTACTACATAAATCAAAATGTTAGAGAAAGAACTGCTCCTTGAGGAACTTCACTACTGAGTTTACATGTTTTAAAGGCAAAGCCATTGTAAGTGACTCTGCTATGGTGGCCAGTGGCCAGCTATGAAATTGGTCAACAACTTTTTGTCACTGTTAAGTGATGTCAAACATCTTTCAAGTAAGGATATGCTGGAGGACAGTGTTGAATGCTTCTGCTGATGTCTATAGCCATCAGCGCTGTGCAGGAGGTGGGCTATGGTTGGCTGAAGCCATCTAAGATATGATGCGTGAGGTCAGTGTGGTGTTGGAATGGTTGGGTCTGAAGTCATGTCGTGTAAGTGAAAGTGGGATTATTTGCCAGATTGTGTTGTGTATCAGCTTTTAATGGAGTTTGGATACTAAGGATATAAGTGATACTGGGCAACAGGTGGCTGGCCAGGTGGGCAGCTTAAGAGGGATTTAGGATTGGTATTATGCTGAAAAGTTTCCAGATGTAAGGAACTTCACTGAGTAGCCAGGAATGGATGAAGACACCTGTAAATGCTTGGACTGTATGTGGGACAAAGAGATTAATGTCAAAGTTTGATATGTTGTTAGAGACTGCAGCACGAGAGTTCCTTAAAGTTTTAATCACAAAGCTCATAGGTGTACGTATGTAATGAGTATGCTGTAGACCTAAAACTCTCAACCATTCAACATCGTTGGAACTATTTTACCCTCAAACCTTTCAACAAACCTATTTACAACCTAACAGACAGTGATCATCCCCTGAACATAATTCTTAATGCACCCTGAACCTCAGTCCCTTCCCCCACCTTATAATTTACATCAGCAACCATGGTTCAATCTACTATTACATCAACTCCCAGATATCTAAAGCACTTCACTTTACTCTAGTCCTCTCCATTCAAACTCCTACCATCCTGTCGCATCCCTCTGCTGCACCTCATTACCTTACTTTTGATAACATATCCTCATCTTTCTCCTTTCACACATTCTCCTAAACTGTATCAGCTTTTGAAGTTTCTACATATGTTCTACCAATGCTCAGGCCATTAAAACAATGAGCAGCCTAAGTAATCTAACTATCTCTGTGACACCTATGCCCTTCAGGAACTCCTTCAAGGGGGTAGCCACAGCAATAGAGTCTCCATAACTAGTGAACTCCGATGCTGTTTCTTTGCCTTTAATGCCTTACCCTTAAAAGGCCAATGGTAGGGGGCCAGTCTAGCACAGTGTCTGCAGAGGCTCTTACCTAATGTTCCTACTTATAATTTCTGCCTTATGTTGCTACTTACTTCTACCTACAACTTCTATTTATTGTTCCTACCATTTTTGCCAAAAGGCAGGGCTAGTACAGAGCACTCACCACAGGAAATCTAGAGTTACAAAGAATGAGCTGTGTGAGTTAAGTGTTGTCAAGTGTTGTGTGTGAGAAAGGGAGAGATTTTGTATGTTTGTGGACAGAATGCCAGCAGTCCACATGTACCCTCTACAATGTTCACCTCCTACCCAAAGATTTTATTTTCAATGATGTGAATCAATACTCAATCATCCAATCTCTCACTTGCCCTCTTTTTCAGCTCTTACACCTTTCTCTTAACTTTCTGCTACCTTCTCTTACCTTACTTTACATATACCTTACAATGGCTTCAGATGTCTTCAACCTCCAAAGATAAGGCTAACCTCAAGCTGATGAGTTGGGTTGCTAGCCAACCAGACTGTTGGATGCCACAACTTGCAGGCCCACATAACCCTCACAACCTGGTTAGTCTTGTAAAGTTTGTAACTACTTCTCCAGGGACTTTTAACTTACTTGTTAAATACATTCCAATCCATAGTTTCATTTATTCTCACCTTATACCATTCTTCAGTGAATCTCTCTTGTATCTCTAAACACAAATATATTTTTTCAAACACACTCACTTTCACCATTTCTTTCATACATATGTTGTTTACTCTCTTCCTAAAAGAGAAACTGTGACTCAGCAAAGCAGGAACTATTGATTCAGTCACAAATCCTCACTCAATAAATAATACCTTACCTTTTTGACTACCTCCCTCCCATAGCTGAGTATCAGTGCTTTCCTTAGGATGAAATATAACTGTGCTCTTTTCTAAATTTGCTGCACTCACTTCAGTGCACATATGCTTGAGTTGTCTTCCATGTACTGATGAAAAACTCCAATGTGTTTCATTGGTGTCACCATAACTTAAATAATTTTCATCACTACATTTATTATCTTGATTATCTATAGTATCAAAAAAATCTATTTCCTGAGACAATGTCAAGTGCACAGATGATGAATAAATTAATTCACTAGTCCTATCTAAATCATCCATGTTACTTGCTTCATGAATGCTGTTCCTATTTTTTTCTGCACCAAGACTAATCTCACTATTATTTTCACCTTCACTTACTTCACCAGTTTGTGAAAAGACATCACCAATACTAATTTGTTTCCATACCACAGGCTTTACACAAGGCATAAGCTTGGAATCAGTAATAGATATTCTGCTAAATGTAGGCCTTTTAGAGGGGCTTTCTGTAATGGTATGAAATATTTTCTTTCTATTTTGTCTTGAAGAAATCCAGTCTGTTACTTTAGGCTGATTCTGTGGGACACTTGGCATTTCTACTTTACATTTAGGTGGTTTCTTTCTATTTACACTACTGTCACATTTCTGAGAAAAATTTGTACCTTCTTGTTGCACTGAATTACTAACACCTTGTTTCTCAAGCTGCTCAATCACTTTACGGCATTTTTCCAGATCCTTCATAGATTTCAAAGTTTCTTTTGAAAGATGCGTCTTTCTTATGTTATTCTTCTTAGAAGCTATATCTTTCTTCCTCACTTTACATTTCTTGAGAGAAATATCTTTCTTTCTTACTTTACATTTCTTTAAAGTAATATCTTTCTTCTTTACTTTACACTTATTGGAACAAATATCTTCATTTCCCCATAGAGATTTTTTTGGAGAAGCATCGTGACTTAAGGTATTTTCAAACTTCTCTTTCAACTCAGATGATTTTCTTTTTACTGGTGTTGCAACATCTAATTCCAGACTAGTGGAAAATGATATACTACTACTAAAACTACTTTTCTCTGATAAGCTTTCCCTACTTAGAACTGAAGACTTCAATTTTTCTTTTACTCTGCTACTTCTTCGAACAACAAGGGTAGCATTGTCGAGCCTTTTATCATCCTTTTTACAAACATAAGAATGCTTTGTAGTAATTGGATTACATTCTGGTAAAGATGATAAATAAGAATTATGATCCTGCTTTTGTTTTGGGCTAACATGTTCTGGAATACAACATTCCTCAAGAAATGGAGCTAACACATTCTTTGAAGCTAATTCTTGGTCTGAATCCACTGAATTCATTTCTGCTTTGGTCTTGGATATATGAGAGTCTCCAAAAAGCATCCCTGATTCCTTCTTTTGATTCTTAATCTCTACAAATCTTTTATGGCTCTTCTTTTCTGCAGAAGATTTTGGAGAATCTGAGGCATTTTGACTGACTCCATACCGTGAGAGCTTGGTATCTAAGTGCTCCAGTGGAATTCTTACTTGAAGAGTTGTGGACAACTGTTTCAAATCAGGAAGATCCCCACTCATGTCTGAGTACAGTAAGCGTGTTGCCTCATTCTCCTTCCTTCTTCTGTGGTCCTTCTGTGTGCAATCCTGAGACCCACAGTCCTTAGCCTCTTTCTCTCCCTCACTCTGATCTGCTACCTGTGGATGAAACAAGGAATGATCACTGGAGTGTTCCTTGACTTGACTTTTTGAAACTCCCAAGACTGGACCAGTAGCTTGACTAAAAATACTACATGGCTTGAGCTTTCCTATATTTGCATTACCATCATTTGATGTAGAGCATGCAATTATCATATCTTGTAATTTGGTAGTTTGGTCCTTAAATTTTGAAAATCTATGACTGTAAGACCTAAAAACACCCTCTGGGCTAGAAGAGGCCTCTCCCTTCTCATTTTGGCAAAATTCATTTTCAGTGGAAAGTTTTTGTTCATGTTTAATTTTATTATCTCCTAACTTCTGAGATGTAGCAGATATATTCCTTTCAACTATAGTTGGTTGTGAATTCTTTAAATTTCTCATTTCATTATCACTGTAAGAAATATTTGCTATACTGTCAGATGCACTGAACTCTGATAATTCAGACTGATTACATTCTTCTTGAAGATGAGATAATGAACTCTGGGACTGAAGATCATCTGTTAATGTTCGATTATCTTTGCATGGTCTATCTCCATTACAATAAGATATCTTTTTGGAATATGAAGCCTTAGGTTTATTTGAATTTCTTTTTCTTAAAGAGCCTTTGGACACTCTGGACAATATACAATGATTTTCTTCATTTGCTTCTATGGAGCTATCATCAGACTGTGTGTCAAAAATGGATTTGAAAACTTGCCTCTTGTTGGGGTTTTCATTATCCAAATAGGATTGCGTGGCTGTTGATGAATCTTTCTTTCGCTTTTTTGTCGCATTTCTTGACTTGGAGACCCTGCAAAACAAAGCTGTATATCACTGAATATTCAAAAATTTATTGTATCTTTAGCATTTTCATTAAAGACTTAAACCTAACCACCAAAAACTTAATGTTTTGAAGTATGGAAACCACTTTTCTTTGTGGTAGTGTCCCTAGAGCCTTAAGAGAATCTCTAGTATCCCTGGGCATTAGAAACTTCACAATCCCCTGCCTTCTGGTGAGAAAAATGCCTCTCACACCTTTCTAAGCATCTATTTGATGCTAGATGAAGACTGGCTCACCCCGGGTCTGCCCGCCAACCATCTCAGCAACCTCCAATCAGTGATGACATCATCAACCTTGGAAAATGGATCTCTAACCACTGGTGGTTACTATCAATTAAGAGAAAGGTTTTTTGAAAGACAGAAGAGAGGGCATGTAACAAGTTTTTCATACTTTAAAACGTGTTTTTCTCTAAAGGAAGTTCGTCCTGTGAGCCCTGAGAGCATACCAACATGTAGGAGAAAGGTTAAAAAATCTATCTTAAAAAGAGGATACAGTAAGGCAAAAATGATACCTTAAGTCACCTCGTCACCATGGTTGTTTAATATGTTAGTGGATGGAGTGGTAAGGCAGGTGAACAGAAGGGTCTTGGAGAGAGAGGCAGGTCGGCCATCTGTCACGGGAAGAGGGTCAGGAAAATTATTGGTTCTGTTACTGTTTGTTGATGACAGAGTTCTGGTAGCAGATTTGAGCTAAAAATGCAAATGCTGGTTCCTGACATTGCGAGAGATTGTGAGTACGAATAAGTTGAGCGTAAATGTAAATTAAAGCAAGGTTATTAGCTTTATCAGTGGAAAAAGACAAGAGAGTTGGAGTGAGTGTGAAGTCGCCATTTTAGAAAGATCAAATGACTTTTTTGCATCTGTATTTGTAATCAAAGACACAAACCGTGCCCCAAATCCAGTTTCAATGATAGGAGAAGGGAACATTCTTCAACAAACTGACATATTTTCAGCAATATATGGAAGGAAAAATAAATAAAACAGCAGGCCCTGGTAAGTTTCATCTAAGAACAATAAAAGAGATGAAAAATAAGATAGTTCAGCCCTTGACTGCTCTTTCCAATAAGTTACTTGCTACAGGAAAAGTTCCAAATGAATGGAAGTTTGATATTCACAACAGGTAATATACAATCATCGCCCGAAAATTATCGTTCTAATTGCCTGGCGACTGTGGTCGGGCAACTTATGGAAACCATCAATCAATAAAGAAATGTAAACCATTTAGAGGACCATCACTTAATACGTGATTCTCAGCATGGTTTTTGACAAAATCGCATGTCTGACAAATCTGCTTGATTTCTTTGTGATATAATCAACATATATGACAAAAGTAAAGTAGATGAGGTTATCTATCTAGATTTTCAAAAAGCTTTCAATGAAGTTCTGCATCAAAGGCTACTGGCAAACATTAAGTCACATGGCAATGCTGGGGTAGTACTTCAACAGATAGGGAATTGGTTGACTGGCTGTGAACAAAGAGCTTTGATTAATGGTCAAGCCTCAGATGGTTAGATGTAACAGGTGGAGTGACACAAGGATCAGTCTTGGGACCAATTCTGCACTGAAAGATATCAAAATTCCCTAATGGTACAAAGCTGGAATATAAATCTATAAATGAACTTGAATCTCTACAGCTTCAACTTGACACAGACATACTGATGGACTTGGCTCAAAGGTGGCAAAGGTTTACATACTCCCTATTATCTATCTATATTTCTGTAGCCTGTTTCATTTGGGAACTCCCTCAAGGGGTTGACCACAGCAGAAGAATCTCCGTAACTGGTGAACTCCAGTGCTGCTTCTTAGCCTTCTGTGCCTCACCCTTAGCAAACCAATGGTAAAGAGCAACTCTAGTGCTGTCTTTTAAGAGGCTCCAACCTAATGTTCCCACCAACTACTATTACCTAATGTGTCTACCTTACATTCCAACCTACTACTTCTACCTAATGCTCCAAACTAAATTCAACCAAATGTTTCTACCTATTGCTCCAGTCTAATGTTCCTACCAACTACTATCTATTGCTCCCATCATTCTGTCAAAAGGTATGGATAGTGCATAGCAAACACTACAGGAAAATCTAGAATTAGGAAGAATGAGTTGTGTGAGTTAAGTGTTTGTCAAGTGTTGTTTGTGACAAGGAAAGACTGTACGTTTGTGGACAGAATGCCAGAAGTCCATGTGTGGATGAGGCAGAAAGAACAGACATCTACCTGGGTCAAAAGAGTGCAACTTGACAACCTCTGAAGCGCTGGCTCACTACGCAGCCATCACTAACCCTCCTGATACCTAGGTGGGTAGTACCGATAATACATCCCTGGTCGGTGGCTGCCTTCCCACAACTACCTAAAAACGAAAAGGCAAGCTACAGTATGAATTCTGTTGGTCTGCAAAAGGTAAGCAAGGAAAATGACTTGAACATAATAAACTATGGTGGCCTAAAACCAAGTAAGCACGGCACACAAGTAGTAAAAAGAGCAAACAAAATTCGTAGATTCATAGGTAGGGCCTTTTTTTTTTTATTCAAGTCCAGGGTCATCTTTACTCTTATAAGTCATTGATTTGTCTACATCTTGAACACTGTGTTTGGTCACCGAGAGAGAGAGAGAGAGAGAGAGAGAGAGAGAGAGAGAGAGAGAGAGAGAGAGAGAGAGGAGAGAGAGAGAGAGTCAAGCTACAAAGATGATTCTAAGACTGAAAAACAAATCCAATGAGAGTAGATCAAACAACTTGAATCAAATATATCTAGCTTAGAAAAGAGGTAGTCAAGATGTGATCTAATATGCAAATTCAAAACAATCACACGTTTTGATAATCTTAATCCATTAAGTTACTTAAGACTTGATTCATCTGACTGAAAGTTATAGTGCATTTAAGAACATACTTGATAAATAAATAGCCTCAAGTCCACAGCTTACATTATGTGTGCCTCCTTAGTCACAATGACAATTTGAAAATCATGCTCTTTGAATTATCTGTATGCCTTCTAACTCTTAACACACTAATCTGTGAATTTCTCATCTCTTCCACCATCACACACAGCCTCAAAAAGCCCCAATGGTATGTTGCTGTTTGAATTTCCTTGCATTCCTTTGTAACATGTAGGAAGTGGAGCATTTCAAATATCTGAGGTTGGATATGGCAGCAAATGGAACCATGGGAGCTTAAGTGAGCTATAAGGTGGATGAGAGGGCAAAGGTCTTAAGTGCAATGTGGAGTGTGTGGTAAGACAGGTCACTGTAAGAGGACAAAGATGAGCATGTTTGGTGGTATGGTTGTCCTGATGATGTTCTATGGATGCAAGGTGTGAGCCCTAGCTAAAAACAAACAAACAAAAAACAAAAAACAGGAGGGATGTATTGGACATGAAATATCTGAGGACAATGTGGGGAGTGAGAAGAGATTGATCAAATAAGAAATGACAGAGTAAAAAAGAGTTGTAGTAGTAAGAGGAGTATGCAAGAGCTGAAGAGGGTGTGCTGAAAGGCTGACTAAGAGGGTATACATGTTGTACATGGAGGAAACAAGGAAAGAGGTGGTGGAAAGAAGGAGAGCTAGATCCTTTGAGAGATCAGAACCTGAAAATGCAAGAAAGTTTAAGATGTATACGGGAAAGAGTGAGCTGGAGTGATGTGGTACACAGATGGGAACATGCCACTGATGATCCAGGGCATCTGAGGCAGTCAGTGGAAACTATAGAAAGGTCTATAAGGCCTAGTTGTGGATAGAGGTCTCTATTTTTGTGCATCATACATGACAGTTAAAGGGTGGATGTGATCAAATGGAGCTGTTCTTTGTCTGTGCATGGTGCTGCCTTACTAAGGTGGGAAACAGCAGACAGTTGTAAAAAGAGTATTTAAGTAACAAAAAACTGCACATGTGAAGAAATGTTTCCAGAAATATTCCCTACGAACATATCCCTATTTCATGACATTCAGTTCATGGTAAAGTTGGCTTTGTTTAAAGCAGTTTCACATAACACTTTTCAGGAAAGCATCCGATACATTAAAAAAGGAGCCACCATAAGCCACTAACATTAAATAGGTGGATATCTTAAGATGAAAGGCATTTGCCTCACCATAAATCTGGGGTTAAGAGGTTTCTTATATAACCCCGGAGATGTTACTGAATCTCTAAAGGCTCACAGAACATACCAACCCTGGAGAGAAATGATACATATAAAATTGAATGAATATGCAATTTTGGAACCTTTTATACTGTACAGTAGTGTCATCCTTAAAACTGGAAAAATTATAAGAGAGTTAAAGCTGATAATACTTTATGAACAAGAGTAACTGAAATTGTTATCATTATGACTTACATGTTTTTCAGTGCCTTCTGCCTCTTATTCTTAGAATCTTCAAATGCTGTGGTGCAAACTCGTTTTGATAAGGAAGAATCTGTTGATAACTTCTGGCTAGCCTCAAAATAATCTGATATTGTACTGGTGAAAACTATAGACCTATCCAGTGCTTTCACTAGCTGTCTATCAATGTGCATGGGACTCATTTGGGATCTTGCAGGATCACACATTCCTCCATCATGATGATTACCAGCAACTTTTTCCCACAGTCCTTCTCTCTTAAAGGCTGGTGATTCCAACAGTGTGACACTTACAACTAGCATCTCTCCACAAGGAACAAAACTGTCATATCGACCACCTGAAAAACCACATCATGAAATATTGTTTATGCGACTTATGCATATGCATTTAGTGTAATACCATACAAGTAAACATAATATTTTCTATAGGCATAAAAAATTCTTAATTTCTGCAAAAAATTTTCTAAATAGAATCCATGCAATATCAAAATCATTTACTAATTATGGCCTCTCCAGAGCTGCATAATCAAAATTCACTCGAATACCAGCACAAGATAAATTCTATTTGACTGACATACACACCTAGATTATGTGAATACTGTACTCTAATAGCAAGTCTTCTTTCTTCTGTGCATATTCATTGTTTCCAGCATTAAAAAGGCAACATTAAGAAATGATGACTAGTCTTAGAAAAAATGAATTCACTTCCCCATCCCATTAGAAGAGCATTTCCAGCCTCCCACACATACCCCTCTTAGTCATCTCCTACAACATTCTTTCCCCTATCCACTCATATACACACATACATACATACATACACGCACATATATGTATATATACATATCAACATACACAGACATATCATTTTTTTTAATTATACTTTGTCGCAGTCTCCCACGTTAGTGAGATAGCGCAAGGAAACAGATGAAAGAATGGCTCAGTCCACCCACATACACATGTATATACATACACGTCCACACACGCACATATACCCATACATTTTAACATATACATATATATACATACACAGACATATACATATATACACATGTACATAATTCATACTTGCTGCCTTTATTC
>JAUUDZ010461742.1:0-12180 GCA_032361705.1 Panulirus versicolor | reverse complement strand
ATTCAGATGCCCGAGTTGTCTCAGCATTATATAGAGAACATGAATATTCACAACATTCTACCATTCCTACAAAACTCTACGGTTATAACGCTAACCCTGCAGACCCTATAATGAAAATGCTCATACTGTACATAATATAATCGCTACAGTGGTTCTACCTCTCCCAAAGAGCTGTAGAGGAAAGGCATCGATTATCACTTTTTCTTGTACTGGACTCTGTAGTGAGTGCCATTCGTACCTTCCACAAGACACGACTAGAAGATATCTAAGTTTGAAACGGGAGAACCTTATCCAAATATAGACGAAATCTTTACCTAAAATAAAAAAAAGTGGTCTTTACCTGAAATAAGATGAGACCTTTACCGAAAATAAGAAGAGATCTTTTCCTAAACTAAAAGAACACCCTTACCTAAAATAAGAAAAGATCTTTACCTAAAATTAGAAAAACTCCCTTACCAAAAGCAGGCAAATATCATCTCCTCAAATATGATCAATTCAATAAAACCACAAAACCTTTGCCCTAAGACAAAAACTAGAACATATATATGAAATAAAACAATATCTTTAACTTTATCATGAACTTTATCTTTCTTATGAACTTACATATTACGACTGAGCATAAAACTTGCTGGAAAAGTACCATCGCCGCCAAAAACAACATAGCTAACGGGAAAACACACAACCTGGAATTAGGTAGCAAATATTGCTACGGATTCCCGCTAGACCTTCAGCAGCGTCAGGCAGCAGCTTCCTCTCGCTCTGCTAGTTTATTGTCGGCGATGCAACGTATTGGATTAGCCACCTTGATCTCAGCTCAGGCTTTCAGCAAACTCCCTGCACTTGCCCTCATTAAGGCTGGAAAGTTAAGGAGACTAGAAAATCTAAAGATGGAAACAATCAGTTCGTTACGAGATGTTTGGGTACGTCCAGTCACACAGTGTATCATTCCAGCGCAGTGGGATGTTATAATAACATCAGTAATGATAATAATGATAATAATAATGATAATAGTAATAATAATGATAATAATAATAATAATAATAATAATAATAATAATAATAATAATAATAATAATAACGGTGTACTGAATTAACTAAGGGCAAAAGCGAAAAATAAAGAATATGCACACACTATGGAGCACACAGAGGCAGAAGAAACTGAAAAAATACAATTTGCAGTGGCTGTTAGTGTTGAGGTTCACAGTACTTGGGAAAAATCGACAACACATGGCAAAAAATAGCCCATATCCAAGTTACCTGTTTTTAACTTATATATGTGCCTGTGCCAAGTAGATGTCTTTCCCAGCCACCACTATCTTCAGCAGCAACAACCGGTAGAAGGAAGTATGAAAGAAAAAACATGCATTGGTTAAGTAGATTTATCTGGAACTTAACAGGTTAGAACGAAAGAAAATTCCTACTTTGAGATCTAAATGCACTATCCAGTCCCCTGTTGCACTTCAATATATTCTTCAGGTCTGGAATGAGAACACGATATTACCCTATATGTTTGTTTTCCCCTGTGTTTAGTGAGTAGATCCGGAACTGATGAAAATTTTGACTAATAAGTTTTTGATGATAACTTATTCCAGTGTTCAACGCATCTGTTTGCCAATAAACTTTTGATCACGTCACCATCACACCTTTTAGTTTTAAGTTTTATTACATTTGTCTGAGTACCTGTATTCTCTTATATTTCGTATAGGTCCATGTGATTTACGTTATAGAATTCAATTAGAGTCTTTAAAACTTTTATCAAGTAATCACAAAGTCTACGCTTCTTAAGCCAGGTTTCTCAGAGATGGAATAAGTTTTGTCGCCTGTCTTTGTAGTTGTTCCAATTTTCCTCATCTTTCTTGTAGTTTGTGGACCAGAACTGGATTGCATATTCAAGGTGTCGTCTCACGAGACACGTTAGAATTGTTTCTAGTGTTTTGTGGTTGATGTTTCTAGCTATGAGACTTGGCTTCCGGTTTCCTATTTCAGATGCTGCTAAACACTGTTGAGTATATTTCAGATTGTCACTAACAACAACTCCAAGTTCCATCTCTTCACTTTCTTTAGTTAGTGGATTTCCAGATGTTTAATAACTGTATTTCCCTTTTTTATCTTCAAACGGCATAACTTTGTATAAGATTTCATTTTTATTTTATATTTCATCTCTTATTTGTCTTATCACTCTGCTAGATTAATAAAAGATCTCAATTATATCACAGTCCTGCCCATTTACAACGCTATCTCTTAGTTTGGTATTATTTGCATATTTGGAGATCTTAGATACGAGATCCAATTCTCGGTCATTATTGTATAATATGAAGAAAATGTGGCCAGGGACCAAGCTCTGTGATGTTCTAGCTTTTATCCTGTCACTAATAAAGTTCATTCCCTGTTCCCTGTGATTCTAATTTACATATATTTTTTGAAGTCAAGGTATATTTTATTAGATTGTACTTTAAAGCTATAGATGCTATGTATAACACATAAAAATCAAGCAGATTTGTTAGAGAATACCATCTGTTGCGAAAGTCATGTCGGGTGCCTGATACTATTTCGTGATCTAGAAGTGCCACAGATTTGTCTCTTAGTATCTTTATTTTCTCCCTTATTTTGTCTGGAACTGATGTAAATCTAATGAGGCGGAGATCCATGGCACATATATGAAGAGAGGTAACATTCGCCAGTTTCTTTCCGTTAGTGATTTGTTAGATATTTTCGTTGTGGAAAATATCATTTGCCGTCTGTCCTTCTTTCAAAATGCTTTGCGATTCACAGAGGTCTTGGAATTCAGTTGTTCGGCCCAGTTTAAAATATCATCTTTACTGTTATGTGATTCCTATTTGTGATTACTCTTTTTGAGTCCCGGGGAGAGTTTTACACTCGTGTTTCCCCGTTCATTTAACATATTGTCTTTACTCCTGTTATATGTATGCACTATAAACACACACACACACACACACACACACACACAGACACACACACACACCAGCCTACACCTAAGCCGGGTACCTATTTATCGACCAGCCCCTCGGGTAGGATGAACACCTGGGCTGGGTGTAACCTGACTACCAAGCGAGTCCAACCCCTACCTTGTCCGTGCTGACTCATAGTTAATAACGCTAACCACTGCGCCACGGAAGCTTGTGATTGAAATTACGATAATATGTGTGTGCAGGAGTGTGAAAGGTATGCCCGCCTACCTGTACTTGGTCCCTGATCTCGATCTGACTTGTCCTGCCATTCTCCCGACCTGCTTTGATCACAACTTCTACCTGGCAAAGTACCTCAAGCTGCCTTATTTGGGCTTTTCCCCTAAATGCCTCGATCTCAACCTTCGTTAGCAGATTTATCCTGCCATATTCCCGAACTGCTTTGTCCCCTGCCATTACCTGTGAATTGCCCTCTACTACCTAGGAAGTGATATCAAGCTGCCCACTTCTTCAGTGTTCCCTAACTTTCCAGTTCCTCACTTGCAACTGGTTTGTGGCATCTGTTTGACCTATCTTGCCATGTTCTCTATCATCCTGCCTCACTCTTCCTTTTTTCTCAAGTTGTGAATACCTAAATAGTATATTTCTTTCGAATAAAGAGATTCTCGTCTAACACTCTGTCAAGACAGGCTTTACGATTCGTATGGGTCTATCCCTGACAAAGAGCTTCTATCTCTGCTGAAATGATCTCATAAAACAATACAAGAACGTTTTCCTTCTTCCTAATGAATGCCCCAATTCAATTGTTAATCCTCAGCATTAAGCCGAGGGTGTAAGAATTTACGTCATATATGGACAGCAACCCTCACGTGAATAATTTCCTACAACTCTCTTTAAAGTTCCAAATGAGAGTTTTATACTTTGCTAAAGCTTCCTCTCACCCACCGCTGGCTATATTATTAGCACCTATCTGGACAACAGAATTCGTGTTTGAGACAATGTTTTCAAACTCCTCTAAGAGGTCATCCATTTAGCACAAGGAAGGACACATGTGCTCTCCCGGAGCTGATCTTTAACTAAGGAGTTCCCAGTCAGAACGATGTTAATATCATCCACTGCTTCATCCTCCAATAAACCAAATCTGTTATGGGTCGACACCTCCCTAGCCTGATCTCTAACTGTTAGCCGACAAGTCTTCTTGGCAAGCTGGAAGGTAAAAATATCCTCTACTTCAGTGTCCATAGTCAACTTCCTAGTTTCTAAATTACCAACCCTATTCGTTGTAAAAGATTCCCTTTGCTGTATATATACTGCTTTTGCAGTAACAAAGCCTGCATCACTTTTCCATAGTTTTGTCCTATCGTCTAATTTTTACCTGCTGTTTTTCAGCAGTTTCGCAATCCAAACACGAAGTTAGCTTACCTTGTTCCCTGATGATGAAGTTCCTGGTAAACTCCCTCATACAGATGGTATAGCTAAAACATGGAGTAGGTGCAATTTCGTGTAGCGCTAAGATCTTTACGAATATGGGAGGGATGATGGTATATGATGGTGTTAGGAGCGGTGCAATAGCCTCCAGAACGGTTGGACGAATTCTACGTGACGCTTGGAGAAGTTCAGGAAAGCCAGTGCACTCAGCACCTTTTCATATAGTGAACGACATGGTATAAGCAAAACATGGCCCAGTAACGGGCCATTCCGATTGAAAGTAATAAAGTGAGAGAAAAAGAAAGTAAGAGTTAATCAGGGCTCCTGCAGGTGATTGTAGACATGAGTTTTAAAGGCTGAAATATTTTAGGAAATAGGAAGGGATGAAAAAGATGACATTGCTTAGCTGTTCTTGGGAAGATGTAATAACGGACAGTCTTTTAGTGGCCGGTCACAACACAAGAAACTCTGGGAAGCAGCAGCCAGACGCGTGCTTCTGGTGCAAGTCCTTGGGGACAAGGACACATGTAAACAGCCTTCGAGAACATGGACCAAAAAGAGAAAAGAGATAAAGCACCAACATCGCAGCGTAAAGAGAGGTATGGTTGAGGAGAGGAGATATCAAATTAATAAATGAGTTGGACGGATTTATATTCCACTTTGATTCTTTATTACGTTAGCTGAGACTGTACGGGCAACTGAATGTCTTAATCAAGGCCATCTTATTGAAGCTGAACACATATAAACCCTAGCCTAACACAGGTACCCATTGTATCGACCAATCCCAGGTGGGAGAGAGAGAGAGAGAGAGAGAGAGAGAGAGAGAGAGAGAGAAGAACAGCTGGGTTTACTGTAGATCGGTTTTCGCGACCAGGATTCGAACTTATGCATTTGATCGTGGGCGGCCCTTGAATGAATTACAGTCAGCAACGCTAACCGTTACACCACGGAGGTGTAACGTTGGAAAAGCCATCCTACGTGCGCCAGTAGTGGTCCTTACCAGGACGAATGAATCCTTGTAAATATGAAGTAGCTGGTCACAGGAGAAATAACTACGGTGCCAAATTAACAGGTTTTGGGAAGCAGACTTTGTGATGACGACTGTATGGGGTTTCTCGGATAGAGCGGAGTTGTTATTCCCAAAATGTCTGTGCTCTTCTGGGGCTGAATTGTGGTATTTTGAAATTGAACAGTTAAACGAATGACTCTTTGATAGGGATTTAGGGACAGATTCGTTTTAGCACTTTAACTAGGTTACCGCTTCCCCTTTCTGAATTTGAATTGAGAGAAGATATATGTCCAATGCGAGGTAGAGAGCGAGCGTTAGAAGGAAGAGGAGAGGGGAAAGTGAACTGAAGTACATATGCTGAATGGAATCATCAGCATAAGAGTGAGAAGAGTTAGAAGCAGAAGAGAGAAGACCGCTTACAAAGAGAAGTAAAGGAGTAGGTGATAGGACAGGACAGAACCTTGGGGAACACCACTGTCCATAGGTTGAGAAGGGGAAGTCGCTTCATAAACGACGACTGTAATGGAAGGGCCAGAGAGTAAACTGCATTAGGGAACAGAGAAAACCAAAAAAGTCAAAGAAAAGGAGTTTCGAAAGGAAAGACTTATGCCATATCCTGTCAGATCCTTTGAAGATGTTGAAGGATATCACAGTTGTTTCACCAAAACCCAGATAGAGGAGGACCTGGAAAGAAGGTCAGCAGTAGACTTAGCACTCTGAAATTCATAATGATCAGAAAGAAGGGAACGGGATCCTAAGTGTCTAACAAAGTGAGAGTTTAGGATAGTTACTAAGACGTTGGAGACAGCAGAGGTGAGGAAAATGAAGCGATAGTTAGAGGTGTTAGAGCAGTCTCCTTTCTTAGAGATGAGGCCTGCCTTTAAATAGAAGGAAAAGGCTGGATTTTTAGACAAAGGCGAATTCGGCGCTCAAGGATCGGAGGTATAGGGGTATACCATGTGGATCTTACGCTTTGTCCATCTGGAATTAGGAGCAAGGAGATTATAAGAGATGGATCATGTTCAGTGGCAGGAGATAGTGGTATAGGATTAGAAGCAGAATCATCCAAAGGTCAGTCAAAGGAAAATGAGGTAACGATACTTAGATATAGATATAGATAGAGAAGTAGATAGGTTGAAGAGAAGTCACTGAAGACGTTTTTGGTGAAGGATCAAAAAGATTTATTGGTAGAAGTCAAATCAGCACGCAGGAGAAAGGCTGAAAGACAGAAGTTATTGGAGATGTGTTTAGTGAAGAATCAAAAAGATTTATCGTTAGAAGGAGTCAATTCAGCACACATTCTTTTCATAAGGTGTGCTTCTTTTTAAGAAGAATAGCTTCGCAGTGATTCCGAGCAGAAATGAAAGCGGAGTGTATTTTGATAGGTAATGTTAGCGGGACGAAGTGTGATGCTGTATTCCTATTTCTTTACTTTATTTATTAACACATGTTGTGCATTGGAGAAGGAGGAAGACTAGGTGGCGTAGGAATAGGTGAGTATAGAAAGAATGTAATTTGTGAGCATGTTCTTGAACTCAAATGCAAGCTGCCCATGTGTCCCAAGTCCACAAGCTGGTTGTAGACCCTTATTGTTCTTAACCGGTATGCAGATCATAAAACCTGTCAGATGTGGAAGTATACTGTTATATCTAAGGGTGAGTGAGGTCGGCTTAGCTTGTTCAGTGGTTGCCGAGTGTACCTCACGAGGAAACATATTGATTTATTATGAGTCAGTGACGGGTACTATGGCGGGGGCAGGACTTGGTATGCTACGCTCCTCTTCTCTCGTGTATAATTCAGTCGTGGCCTAGCTGTCCGTAGCAGGGAGAATTATCATCCGCATTTCATTATTATTATCATTAAGGTAAGACAAACGTCCTGGATTAACAAAACCCCATCCATTCCAATCATTGGTAGATAAGTGATTTTTCGTTGCGAGTTTATCAAATGTAGCACATAGGTCGCCCCCGTCTGGTGCGCTCAGCTCGAAATTCAATTCAGTATTCTTATCGACCTCTGTCCTTCTCTCCCCCAGCCAGTCTCTGGTATGGATTTACCTAAATGGGTCATCTGTTACCTGAATTATACCAAATTAACGACCATTGTCACATGCCTCACATGAAGACTACGCTGTCATACTGCTGTGATATTGATATGTAATGTGTATTTGTCAGAGGAATCTTTTTTTTTTTGTGGCTCTCGGTAGATCACTGTAAGGTATCAGCATATATCATTGGCAGAATGGGAGGCACTGGCGTCAGGATGATACAGAACGTGGACCATTGCGCATTAGAGGGTACACACGGAGACGGAAATGCTGTAGATAGCAAAGCAGAAGCTAAGGAGGCTAAGTAATGAGGATGCGTAGAGGGACAACGCGCTAGTGAAAAGTGTAGCACCTTTACTGGAGGGCCACGCCCCGCTCCACGCTAAGTGTGGTATTATTCGCTACGTAACAGAGCGCGAGGTACTAACATGAAAGAAGAAGGAAACACAGAAAATAGCATGTAATGATGAGGCCTCATATGAGAGCGTATTTTGCTGGGGCATGTACCAAGGTGATGATAGAATTATAGGAGACTGGTCTTTGTGGGATAACTTATCTTCGTAAAATATCGTTATTTCGTCATGCTTTTTTCAGCATTATCAACGAGATGCTTATTTGTAATTAGAATCTTTAGTGGAGCTACTAGTGGCTCTAGTAGCTCCAGTTGAAGAGTCTAGTTATAAATGAATATCTCTTTGATAATGTTGAAGCTGGAGAAAATTTTGATACAAAAAGATCATGGACAAATGAGTTTTGAGGTCACTTTCAACTCTACATGTAATGGTGGTTAATATGACAATCGCGAAAACATTTCCTATTTTGATTATGGAAATTTTAGTGATCTACGCATTCCTCTTAACAGGCAAATCTGGGATGATAAGGTCAATGAAAACGACATGAAGGGAGCTTAGGAAACCTTCAGTAAAACTTTCAAAACAGTGGAGGGAACATAAGAGTTAGTGCATAGGAGAGGGTTTATTTCTGAAACGAAGCCAAGGTGGCGGAACAGTGAAATAAAGAAGTACATCTTGTCTGAGAAAGTAGCTCATAATCTCAAAGTACGTCTTGTCTAAGAAAGTAGCTCATGAGAAACTCACGGAGACCATTGACCAATATGTTTAAGTTACAGAAATCTGCGAAGAGAAACTGAGACTTATACGATGCAGTAAACATCAGTATAAAAACGTATGATGCTAAAAATAGCATAAGAAACTCTAGGGAATTTTACTTATTTTACAAACAAGAGAGTCATTACCAGTCAATTGGTCTATTGATATACGGAAAACTGTGACTTGGTTAAAGACAACGAGGCCATGGTAAAAATCTTAAATGACCTTTTTGCACCTGTAATTAAGTTTCGCAGACACATCTCATGTCCCGAATCCAGTTTTATTGATAGAGGGAAACGTTCTGAAGCAAAACAACATAAAGACTGAGGACATATCATCAGCAATAAACGGAATAAGAATGAACAGAACGACAGACCATGATTAGTTTTATTCGAAGACGATATGAGAGGCGGAAAAACTAGGTAGTTAAGCCCTTGAGTGCTCTTTTCATTATGAAACTTACTGCGGGAAAATTTTTAATGAATGGAAGTTTGATAATCAAAAAAGGTAAAACGCCATTGCCCGAAAATTAACTTCCAATTCGAAATCTCATGGAAACTATTGTTTGAGTCAGTATTTTAAACTATATAGAAGATAGCCACTTGATAAACGATTTTCAACATGATTTTCGGCGAAATAGATATGTTTGACAAATCCGTTTGTTTTCTTTCATGATATAATCATCGGTACTATTCTTTTTTATATTGAAGGCTCCAGTCACGGACGAGAGTCCACATCAAGGCCGGGCCTAAATTGAAATATATAGAGAATTACGAAGCGGAAATAGAAAAGACAAGAGAAATTATTTACGAATCTTTGAAAAAGTGAAGACCTGTCTTTTGAAAAGTGCCTAATCATAAATATTGGGAAAGACATGGAATGGTAGAAAGTTCCAAAGCTTCGACGTCCAGGGAAAAAACTTGGCATCAAAACAGCCCACCCTTGACTTGCCGATGGCCGCACAATAATGTGACGTAGCAGCTTGCAGAGTGTTGCGTGGTCTAGCTAGTGGTGGGTCCACACAAGCAGCCAGCTCCTGGGAGCAAAAACCAAAGTAATACCCTGTAGAAGAAGGAAAGTGAACTAATATTGTGGCAAAGGGTATGGATTCAAGTTTGGAAGTTAGCCTGGGACAGTTTATAAATCGGACCGCAAATGTAAGAGCATTACTTCATACAAGGGCAAATCAATCCCTTTTATAAACAGAGCAACTATTCACAAGGAAAGTTTCGACATCTAAACAGGACACCCAGTTTCTTAAAGGCAAACTTGACTATTCTCGTAATGTGGGGTTTCCAAGAAGGATTGGATGTTACAGTAGTATCAAGTATGTTCATTGAGTTAAGAACTGGAATTACAAAACCGTCAAAGGAGAGACGAGAGTTGTGAGGAGTTTTCGATGGAGAGAGGGGTAGAAATTAGGTCTTGGAGGTATTTAACTTAACAAGATTTCGTATACCCCACTGAGATATCCTATCTAAATCTGAGTTTATGGAGGAAGCTGTGTCAAGACGAGATGCAGATTAAGTGAAAGAAGAGGGTGCAGAATTGAAAGTTGTGGATGAATGCAGTGTTAAGTCGTCAGCGTATGAGTGCATTGGATTATTTATGGAGGAGAGAAAGTCGTTGAAAAAAAGGAGAAAAAGTGTAGGTGACAGGACAGAACCTTGAAGGACATTGCTGTTGATAAAGAAAAGGGTGGAGGTTGATCCATCAACAACCAGAGAGATGGATCAACCGGAGAGGATGCTAGATATGAAGGAGCAAAGTGAGGGAAGGAAGCCAAAGAAAGGGAGCTTAGAGATGAGATTCCGATCCCAAACCCTGTCAGAAGCCTTAGATATGTCAAGGGCAACTACACATGACTCTCCAAAATCTTTCAGGGATGATGAACAAACATGAGTAAGATAGGAAAGAATATCACCGGTGGATCTCGCCTTACGGAAGCCATACTGGTGATTAGAGAGAAGACTGTGATTTTCAAGGTGTTTAAGGATATGGGAGTAGAGGAGGAATTAAAAGTAATTGGAAATGGTAGACGTCAAAGCAATAGGACGATAGTTAGAGGGGTCAGAACGGCGATCCTTCTTAGAGATGGGATGTTTAAAAGCATGTTTCCAAGGAGAAGAAAAGTTTTGGTTTTCAGACAGAAACAGAACAGACGAGCAAGCACAGGTGCAAGTTCAAAGGCACACTCTTTTAGTACACGGGGATGGATGCCATCAGGTCCATAAAACCTTGCTCGTGTCCAGAGAAAGAAGCGCTTTTCAAACAGTCCGAAAAGAGATTACGGGAAGTGGCATAGCATTAGTAAGAGGAGCATCAGGGGATGAAGGAATGTTAGTGTCATCCAAAGTGGAGTTAGAGGACAAACGAGGACCAGAGTTGCTTTGTCAGTGGGAGAGACATCTATAGTACCGTTAGAACGAAAAAGTGAGGGAAAGGTAGAGAGACAGAAGCTGTTAGAGAAGGCATTAGCTAAAGACCAGAAATACCTATCAGTGGATGACTAGGAGAGGTTATCGCACTCCTTTTGAATAAAGGAACGCTTCGCCTCGCGGATAATGTGCTTGCAGCCATTACGGGCAATGATAAAAGCTGAATGGGAGCCTGAGGAAGGAGAGTTTGTCCAAGCCCGATATGCCTGATCCTTGTCTGAATGACCTCAGAACAAGAACGGTTGAACCATGGATGAGATGAAAAAGTAGTCTTGGAGGAAGAGGGGATAATTGCTTCCATTTCCGCAAGAATAACCTCTGCTATGCGTTTGGCGGAGACAGAAGCATTACCACATAAGAGACAGTAATTTACCCAAGGAAAGTCAGGAAAGAAGTTACATAAGTTATTCCAGTAAGCTTTGTTCAGGTGCCAGTACTTACGCTTAGAAGAGGCTGCTGGAGGTGGAGGTACCGTTAGAGTAAATATATTTATGATATTAGAGGAACCAATTAGGGGCGAGATTGTGTGTTTACAGCGAGATGGGCTAGAGATGAAAAAAAAATCCAGAATAATAGGAGAGTGGTCACAGCGGTCAGGTATATGGGTAGGATGAGAGATAATTTGCTGTAAATCAATGAGAATGGAGACTGTGAGGGCTTCAATCCCTCCACCATCCATATGGGAGGAATTCAACTATTCTCTACGGTGAATGTTGAAATCCTCGCGGTAGAGAATCTCGGCTTGCGGATGAGAGGATGTCACAGTCTCATGTCAGGAGTTTACATAGTTGAAAAAGGACATGAAATTTGTAGAATTAAAAGTACAATAGGCAAGACAGGATAACCGTGTTAGTGGTAAGACCTACTTTGAGACATATAACGTCAAAATTTGGATACTCAAGGTCTTGAGGCGTGCAACAGGTGTGTTTAGGTTGAAATAAGCACAAACACCGTGAGTGAAGGTTATATTGAAAAGGGACCAGTGAGAACATTGTTGGACAAATATGTCTCAGAGAGAAGTAAGATATCAGGATAGATATTAGACGGATGGTGTTCAGTTGAGGAAACAGAAGGAGTCAAGCGGGGAGTGCTCATCCTCCTCGAAGGTTCAGAGTTAGGTGTCTAAACGTGTGTGGATGTAACCAAGATGAGAAAAAAGGAGAGATAGGTAGTATGTTTGAAGAAAAGAACCCGGATGTCTTGCCTCTGAGTGAAACGAAGCT
>JAUUDZ010461731.1:0-12180 GCA_032361705.1 Panulirus versicolor | reverse complement strand
CCATTTGTTCTCTTGTCTTACGCACTTTATTTACCTCCTTCCAAAACATCTTTTTATTCTCCCTAAAATTTAATGATTCTTTCTCAGCCCAACTCTCATTAACCCTCTTTTTACCCTCTTGCACCTTTCTCTTGACCTCCTGCCTCTTTCTTTTATGCATCTCCCAGTCATTTGTACTATTTCCCTGCAAAAATCGTCCAAATGCCTCTCTCTTCTCTTTCACTAACAATCTTACTCCTTCATCCCACCACTCACTACCCTTTCTAATCTGCCAACCTCCCACCTTTCTCATACCACAAGCGTCTTTTGCGCAAACCATCATTGCTTCTCTAAATACATACCACTCCTCCCCCACTCTCCTTACATCATTTGTTCTCACCTTTTTCCATTCTGTACTCAATATCTCCTGGTAATTCCTCACACAAGTCTCCTTTCCAAACTCACTTACTCTCACTACTCTCTTCACCCCAACATTCTCTCTTCTCTTCTGAAAACCTCTACAAATCTTCACCTTTGCCTCCACAAGATAATGATCATACATCCCTCCAGCTGACCCTCTCAGCACATTAACATCCAAAAGTCTCTGTTTCACACGCCTATCAATTAACACATAATCCAATAATGCTCTCTGGTTATCTCTCCTACTTACATATGTATACTTAAGCCAGGTATTCCCATATTTTAATTCATTTACATTTATCATTCTTGATCGCCGTTTCCTTCATCAGCAAGGTAAAGCCAGGAAACAGACGAAGAATGGCCCATCCACCCATATACACACATATATACACTAACGCCCATATATGTGCATATACATACATATACTTACAGCACATCGACCCTACTACACCACATCATTCCAAATTCACTCTATTCCTTGCACACCTCTATCCTTAAGAGCAATAAGAATATGCTGTGATAAATACTTAAAACGGGAAAATAGATATATCATTGAGGTATTCAAGATGTTGCATTACTCTAGAGACTGTTGATCAAACTCAAGAAAAAGGCCAATTGCATAATGGAAAGGCATTGAGATAATACTGAGAACAGAACAGAGGAAAACAAGTATATAACAATCCTTAATTCAAGGAAGACCTTGGACATGGATACATATCTACAGAAGATGGGCATAAATTTGCTTTACTATCAGGGATGAAGAAAGGTTGTGTTGAAAACAAGTAAATGAAAAAGTATCAACAAGGACAGGGTGTACACTAAATACAATATTCTTGATGTCCAGCTATATACTATGGGGAAACAGGGTGAGGCATTACCAAAGGGATCAGCAAACATAAAGCTGATATACATCATCACAAGACATCAAATGCATTTGTTGTCTACATAGACAAGTATGGACACCTATCAACATGGCAGGAGGCCAATATAAATCCAAGCAAGAACAAAAGAAAAGTCGTAAAAACTGCCTATATATGTGTGAATGAAGCAATAAACAGTTGTAAGGGCTTCATACGTTAGGCCAGACTAGGAGCAAGAATGGCAGTCACAGAAAGCAGGTGAGCATGGCACAGAAATATGGAACATGCCCAGCTGAGGATAAGGAACGCAGAGTGGCATCTAGTGAGGTAGCACTCTCTTGTGGTGATACATATGCTTGTTTCTTTATATCTTATTCAGTTTTTCTGAGGAAGACTTACACATGAGCCAAAACATTAGAATAGTAAAACTTCGAGGCTATCCCTTGTGTTTACTCACCATACCAGTTCACACAGTAAACTAAGTTTAAACTATAAATCTTAGGTGGCATTTGGAGGCCTATGGTGGCTTTAAAACAGACTTCAAGGCCAAAAGGCACTAGTTCAAAACTTTGCCCATATTCTGTAGTACCTTCAGCTAAAATCTAGGACCTTGGTGCTACAATGAAATGGTAGTATGTCTGAACTTTGAAAGATGGCCTTTATTGGCATAAATCTAAGGCCAAAGTTTGGTACCCTTGGAATGTACCTTTTTTATCCTAATCATCTTCATCATTAATTAAGGCCACCAGGTTGCTTACCTTGAATAAATGTTGTGAACAAATGTAATCTTCAGGGTTGGGGTGGCCTTTAGTGGCCTCAGAATAGCTTTCAGCCCTAACATGTGGCAGTTGAAAACCTTGACCACATTCTAAAATACCTACACACAAAATCTGGGGCCTCTTGGTGCTACAAGAAGCCGTAGAAATCCCGAACACCGAAGTACAGCAATTGCTGGCCTTTAAAGCCAGACTCTAGTACCCTGACATACCTTGATTATAATATGAGACTGCTTGGTTGTCTAATCTGAATGAATGAAGTGAAAGAAGAGTAATTCATACACCGAGATGGCTTTTGGTGTCCTCAAAATGGCCTTTAGGCCCATGTGTGGCATCCTAAAACCTTGCCTATATCCTGATATACCTACACTCAAGATTTGGGGCCCTCTAGTTGCTAAAGTTTGGCCATGAAAAAGGTACACAAACGTACAAACAGTTGAAATCATTTTCTGCTTATGGTCCCCTGCTAACCAGCCATGCACACTTGTGGCACTAAAAATGTTATATCTTAGCATCTGTCACGCAGTTAAGAATAAACCTTTAGGTGCTACAGTCAGAAAGATCATTTCCCTTTGCTCTAATAGTGTCTCAACTGGCCAGTTGCTTTGGTCTCTACTCATGCATGGTGCCTAGTAGAACTATATTTCTTGCTCCATGATACATCTAGTTTAAAACAGATAGCACAATAACCCAGAAATAGAAACTGGAGAAATGAGATGATATTTCAGTCAAGTCAGAATCATTCTCATTTTCCAACTTCATTTTTACAAATACATAGATTGCCAACAAAAGTGATGATAAATCATATGTAATCAAAGCTGGACTGTATGATAAAATGTGCCTACAGAGAAAAAATAAAGAAATAGATCAAAACATGTAATAAACTTACATGATCCAGCATCAACTCCTACTCTGAACACCATCACCTACCTCTACCCATTTCTGGCTCTTGCAACAGGTTACAAGCTCCAGTTATCAGAAAGAAATGTTTAGCTGAATGAATATTTGGTTAGGAGCACAACATTTTAATGCAATTATCAACTGATATTCACAACAATGAATTCCTTTTACCTTTAGAGCCCAGCACACCATAAGGATTCAATGCATTGGGCAAAAGAATAATCCTCATGTCAATTGGGATATCCAGTGCTGTTGGTGGATTGTATTCCTGTAAATAATACAAAAGAAAATTTACTGGCAAAGATGTTGGTGGTTTCATTTTTGTAAATGATATATATGGTAATTAAATCACCAAATTCTCATAAGGATAAAGCTGTTTTGCAATGACAGCATGTACTAATGTACGATGATAAGTCTGTCATTGAAAATAATTTTTCCAATTCAAGATAGTCTTTCTTACCCATGTTCCATTAGACACCTTTTGTCCTGTGCTGGCATCAAACTTAACAATCTCTGATGTAAAGAATCCCAAGCCCATGATGAAAGCTCCTTCCACTTGCCCAATATCGACATATGGATTCATACTTCTTCCACAGTCTTCTATGATATCTGCACGTTTTATCTGATGAGTATACAAAGTTCATCATAAATCTAGAAATCGTTTTTATATGAATAGGTGATATCCAATATTTTCCCCTCATACATTACATCCAAACACAGGTCATCAACCACATCTGTAACTATGAATAATTCTTAGCATACTTAACACTCATGCATGGGTTTTCTAATATGCCTCCTCCTAAATACTTACAATGGCATACACTGGATATATGCATCCATAGCTTTAAATATTTACTAAAAACCATTTTTGGGTCTACAGGCATCTATAGAGGGTCTATATATGGGTCCATCTTTGGATTTACGGGTGTGATTCCTGGCCATAGCATGCATCTCAAGTTCAGCAGGGCTCTCTCCCCACATGCAAGAGTACTACAAGACCTCCTTCATTAAACAAAACATAAAGCAGAGTGTAATGTAATTCTTCTGTATTCAATATAGGGTGAGAATGATCTTTAACAAAAGGTGAATAAAAAGAAATATTTTATACAACCACAAAGTGTGAAAATAGCATGCAGCTGCATATACATGTTTAAGATAATTATAAATCTGTAACACTGTTTTTGGTATTGTATTTCTTTTCTGAATGCATTTGTTTAGGAATTATTATTCTACATCATATACTGTTTGAAGGCTGGCCACTCTGCCTTCCTGTAGCTTGCGGAAGTTTTTCTTTTTTTTGCGGCTGTGTTGACTGGGTGCACTATATAAAGTGTTATCAGGAAGGAAAGAGGTTAGATAAAGTATGTGTGGTGTGCTCCAGCTGATCCTTTTGTGTAATGCTGGTAAGCAGAATGTGATGTCTGGTGAGGTCAGCTTCTGGAGATGGCGGGTTAGGAGTCAGGTTGGCTGGTTGCACATGTTGAGGATATTGAAGGTTGTTGATGAATAATGAGTAATTCATCTCAGGGATCAAAGGTGTGAGTGTTGAGCCAAGTGGACTGGTGGGCACTGAAATCTCCATAGAGATAGGTGTTGGGCATGCTTGTCAGGTTCTACAATTTGGGAATGTAACTGGGAGTGCATGTGGAGGAGGGAGGTATGTAAACATTGATTATGTTGCACTTTGATCTCTAAAGTCTTATTTTTATGGACTGCATTTCCAGGATGTTTTCACTGTTTGTGAGCTGTTTTGTAGTATCAGTGGTGTTGGGAAAAGGTATGGTTTGGTGGATGAGTGATATGAGTTCTCCTCCTTGTCCTTGCTATTTTTCATTTCTTACAATTATGTAGATGTAGAAAGGCAGGAGGGTAAGTTTGGGTGTGAGTCTGGTTTCTTGGATGAGGGCTATGCAGATGATGTGTTCTCTGAGTTGGTTGAATATTTCAGCATCTTTGTTTCTGATACCAGTGGCATTGAGATGCAATATGTTTACTTTGTAGTTGGGATTTTGTGGAGTTGAATGATTTCCTTACAAAGAGAGAAAGTGTTCATGCTGTGATGTGTTTTGTTGGGTGTTTGTGAATATACCACAGGGAAACATAAAGATATATATCCCAAAGCTCTTCCAACAAGTTACACACCTTGAAAAACAAAGAAATCATGGCTGAGGCAACCACTCACAATAACCAGAAATCAGAGAATAAATCCTCACTTTTATTAACACCATCACTAATATAATCCTAAAAACAGTGACCCAAAACTGGCACTCCTTCCTCAACACAGCGAATCACAAGACCAACAGCAACCAAATTTCTCACACAAAGAAAATCCACTCTTATTGCATCAGTCAAGCCTTCTCTCATGAAACATTCCTGACCCATTCCAATGAAATTCCTTCTCATAAAGGACACACAAAAATACTCATAAAGCACAACTCAAAAAATCAATAACCATCCTTAACCCTACACAAGAAATTCATGGAAACCTACACAAAATCTGTAAAGAAACAAGTTCCCATCCATCTTTCACTCCCATCAATACAAGAAATGCAACTAAAACCTTTCTGGACACTCCTGCTAAAGGCCCTGAAAATATACTGAACTTTCATGTAAAACATTATAGCCCATTTCCGATCTAAGCAGTTACAGATATCTTACACCTCTTCCAGCTACATAACAAAAACACTATCATGTGGAAACTTGCCAACATAATATCAATCCTAAAAGCTTCCACACCTCCCAACTCCCCTTCACTCTACTGCCCTATATCACTTCTATCGCCAATAGACACACTCTGAGCATAGGTAATCTACAACAGAATCAAACAAAACATTCCACTCTCATCCACATAGAAGGGCTTCAGACCTAAACAATGTACCATCACACTATACAATGACCTCACACATCATATCTTAGATGGATTAAACCAACCACAAACCCCCTTATCATACCGTATCAGTGGCAACAGACATCAAAAAAGCATTTGACAGTCCCTGATAAAACATCACCAAAAAAATATTATGAAGGGGCAAGGTGAAAGAGGAGACCAAATTGGAGATGGAACAATGGAGTAAAAAAAAATCTGAGAGATCAGGGCTTGAACATGCAGAAAGATGAAATGTGTAAAAGGGATTGAGTAACTTTTAAGGATGTGATTCACAGGGGTCAACTTGCCGTTTGTGGATTGAATTAGAGCATGAGAAGTGGCCAAGGAAAACCATGGAAAGGTCTAAGAGGCCTGGTTGTGGATGGAGGCTGTAGTTTCAATGAACTGCACATGACAGCTAAAGAATGGATGTGAGCAAATGTGGCCTTTGTTCATCTCTTTCTGTCTCTGCCTCACTCAAGCAAGAAACAGCTAATAAGTATGGAAAAAAATCCACAACAATGACAAAATATGGTTGCATAATCTTATAGCTAGCCCCTATGCAACAGTCACTCGCAATGACTTCACCACTAAAACACTTAAACTCTAACACTGAGTTCCCTAGAGGTCAGTTCTTTATACAAATTTCTGCAATCTCTTCCTACAAGACCTCCCATTCCCTCAAGCAAACTTTAACATGAAGGTCCCTTAATATGAAGATGACCTCACAATCACATCACATCCTAACACCAAAGTAACAATAAAAAACATGAAGCACTACATTACACAATTGGAACAATGGCTCACCCAGAGAAGAATGTCTGCATCTCCCCCTAACTATTCAACCACTCTTTTAACCCCAGACAGATACAAGCCCAACTCACCCTCCAGTCACACTTGAATGGATAATCACTTCTGCTGAACAAAGCACCAATCATTCTAGGAATCACATACAACACACACATAACATTCACTTCCCACATCTAAAATATCAACACAAAAGCAATACACATAAAAATGCTCTCAGAGCACTAACTTGCACCAAATTTGGACCAGAAAAAGAATGAACATCTTCTACAAACAATTCATCTGCAACACCTTGAAATGTGCCTCATTTGCCTGGTCTTACACCCTCTGAAAAGCAAATATAACAAAGCTGCAAACTACACAAAACATAGCACTCATAACAATTGCTGGCCACCTAGTAACTAAAAAAAACATAACACCTTCAAAATTAAATGAAGATTCTCCCAATACAGTCCCACCTCAACAGGCTTGGAACTCCATTCTTTGCAACAGCACTAGACCACTCCCACCCTGACCTCTATAACTAACTACCAATAAAAAGCTTACCTCTGCCTCACACTTCAGATACCTCTATCCCCAACAAGTATAACACTGACAAAACACAAACATGCTGAAAGACCTCAACAAGACCTAAACAAATGACCTCCCAACCCAGTCTTGAACTTCAACCAACTAGACATACATCCACCAGAAACCACACTCTCAAAACAAACACTGGTCACACTCTCCCATCTATGCTCTGGACAACAATCAATACAAAATTACAAATACCATTTCAAAATATACCAAATTCCCTTCATGCCCATGATGAAATCACCATGCACTTATCACCTTCACTAACTACAAACACCCAAGGAGAAATAAAGAGCTTACCATTGCCTTGCATTTCAGTCACCTCTACTTACAGATCCCGGCACTCTTAATTAATAGATCACTGACAAGCATGAAACAGCCAACCTCCCAACTTAGTTTTAAACTCTAAACCACAAGATATATATAATTCAAACACCACACTCCTCAGACCAAGCCAAGTAAAAATTCTCACACTTATGCTTTGGACATCACTTATTACTACAATAATATAAACACCTCTTTAATATATCCCAAGACCCTTCATGTTTACGACACAACTATCAGAAAGAAGACACTGAGCACTTATTATTTAACTGCCCTCCACTTTCCACATATTAGTGCACACAAAACATCTATGGTCCTGAGCAATGGAAGTGGCAAGCTTCCTGAGTGCTAAAGCAGACCCAATAGGATAGAAGGGAGTCCTGGGGCAGGAGGTATGTGTGTGTTTGTGTGTACGTGTGTGTGTGTGTGTGTGTGTGATGCTTGTTCCCGTGGGGTAGGGTGGCACCAGGAATGGATAAAGGCAAGTAAGTATGAATTTGTACAAGAGTACATATCATCAATATTAGTATTATTACACTTGTTGCTGTCTCCCATATTAGCGAGGTAGTGCAAGGAAACAGACGAAAGAGTGGCCCAACCCACCCACATACACATGTATATATATATAAACATCCACACATGCATATATACATACCTATACATTTCAACACATACATACATATACATTCACAGACATATACATATATACACATGTACACATCCACACTTGCTACCTTCATCCATTCTCGTCGCCACCATACCACACTTGAAATGGCCCCCCCTCCCGAGTGCAAGCAAGGCAGCGCTAGGAGAAGACAACAAAGGCCACATTTGTTCACACTCAGTCTCTAGGCATAATGTGTAATGCAATGAAATCACAGCTCCCTTACCAAATCCAGGGCCTACAAAACTTTCCATGGTTTATCACAGATGCTTCACATGCCCTGGTTCAATCAACTGAATGCACATCGACCCTGGTATATCACATCATTCCAATTCACTCTATTCCTTGCACGCCTTTCACCCTCCTCTATGTTCAGGACCTGACTGATCAAAATCATTTTCACTCCATCCTTCCACATTCCAATTTGGTCTCCCACTTCTCGTTCCCTCCACTTCTGACACATACAGCCTCTTTGTCAATCTTTCCTCACTCATTCTCTGCATGTGACCAAACCATTTCAATACATGCTCTTCTGCTCTCTCAACCACAATATTTCTATTACCACACATCTCTCTTACCCGATCAAACCACCTCACACCACATATAGTCCTCAAACATTTCATTTCCAAAACATCCACCCTCCTCTACCCAACCTTATCCACAGCCCATGCCTCGCAACCGTATAACATTGTTGGAACCAATATTCCTTCAAACATACCCATTTTTGCTCTCCGAGATAATGTTCTCGCCTTCCACACATTCTTCAACGCTCCCATAACCTTCGCTCCGTCCCCCGCCCTGTGACTCACTTCCGCTTCCTTGGTTCCATCCGCAGCCTAATACACTCCCAGATATGTAAAACGCTTCGATTCCTCCAGTTTTTCTTCATTCAAAATTACCTCCAAATTTATTTGTCCCTCAACCTACTGAACCTAATAACCTTGTTCTTATTCATATTTACTCACAGCTTTCTTCTTTCACACACTTTACCAAACTCATTCACCAACTTCTGCAGTTTCTCATCCGAATCAGCCACCAGCACCGTAACATCAGCGAACAACAACTGACTCACTTCCCAAGCCCTCTCATCCACAACAGACTGCATACTTGCGCCTCTTTCCAAAACTCTTGCATTCACCTCCCTAACAACCCCATCCATAAACAAATTAAACAACCATGGAGACATCACGCACCCCTGCCGCAAACCAACTTTCACTGAGAGCCAATCACTTTCCTCTCTTCTTACTTGTACACATGCCTTACATCCTCGACAAAAACTTTTTACTGCCTCTAACAACTTGCTTCCCAAACAATGTATTCTTAATACCCTCCACAGAGCATCTCTATCATCTCTATCATATGTCTTCTCCAGATCCATAAATGCTACATACAAATCCATTTCCTTTTCTGAGTATTTCTCACATACATTCTTCAAAGCATCACTTGATCCAAACATCCTCTACCACTTCTGAAACCCCACTGCTCTTCCCCAATCTGATGCTCTGTTCATGCCTTCACCCTCTCAATCAATACCCTCCCAAATAATTTCCCAGGAACTCTCAACAAACTTATACCTTTGTAATTTGAGCACTCACTTTTATCCCCTTTGCATTTGTACACTGGCACTATGCATTCACTCCGCCAATCCTCAGGCATCTCACCATGAGTCATATATTCATTAGATAACCTTACCAACCAGTCAACCATACAGTCACCCCCCTTCTTAATAGATTACACTGCAATACTATCCAAACCCGCTGCCTTGCCGGCTTCCATTTTCTGCAAAGCTTTTACTACCCCTTCTCTGTTTACCAAATCATTGTCCCTAACCCTCTCGCTTTGCACACCACCTCGACCAAAACACCCTATGTCTGCCACTCTATCATCAAACACATTCAACAAACCTTCAAACTACTCACTCCATCTCCTCACATCACCACTACCTGTTATCACCTTCCCATTAGCCCCCTTCATTGATGTTCCCATTTGTTCCCTTGTCTTACGCACTTTATTTACCTCCTTCCAAAACATCTTTTTATTCTCCCTAAGGTTTAATGATACTCCTTCACCCCAACTCTCATTTGCCCTCTTTTTCGCCTGTTGCACCTTTCTCTTGACCTCCTGCCTCCTTCTTTTATACATCTCCCAGTCATTTGCATTATTTTTGTCGTGGAGGCGAAAGTGAAGATTTGTAGAGGTTTTCAGAAAAGAGGAGAAAATGTTGGGGCGAAGATTGGTGAGAGTAAGTGAGCTTGGGAAGGAGAGATTGAGTGGAGAATGGAAAAAGGTGGAGCAAGTGACCTAAAGGGAGTTTGGGAGGAGAGGAATGGGATGCATATAGAGAAGCATTGATGGCTTGCGCAAAATATGCCTGTGGCATGAGAGAGGTGGAAGGTGGGCAGATTAGAAAGGGTAGTGAATGGTGGGATGGAGAAGCAAGATTGTCAATGAAAGAGAAGAGAGAGGCATTTGGACGATTTTTGCAGGGAAGTAGTGGGAATGACTAGGAAATGTATAAAAGAAAGAGGCCAGAGATCAAGAGAAAGGTGCAAGAGGTGAAAAAGAGGGCAGTTGAGAGTTAGGGTGAGAGAGTCTCATGAAATTTTAGGGAGAATAAAAAGATGTTTTGGAAGGTGGTAAATCAAGTGCGTAAGACAAGAGAACAAACAGGGAAACTTCTGTGAAGGGGGCTAATGGGGAGATAATACCAAGTAGTGGTGAAGTGAGGAGATGGTGTGAGTATTTTGAAGGTTTGTTGAATGTGTTTGATGATAGAGTAGCAGATATAGGTGTTTTGGTCGAGGTGGTGTGCGAAGTGAGAGGGTCAGGGAGAATGTTTTGGTAAACAGAGAAGAGGCAGTGAAAGCTTTGCGGAAGATGAAAGCCAGGAAGGCGGCGGGTTTGGATGGTATTGCAGTGGAATTTCTTAAAAAAAGGGGTGACTGTGTTGTTAATTGGTTGGTAAGGATATTAACTGTGTGTATGTTTCATGGCGAAGTGCATGAGGATTGACAGAATGCATGCATAGTGCCATTGTACAAAGGAAAAGGGGATAAAGGTGAGAGTTCAAATTACAGAGGTATAGGTTTGTTGAATATACCTTGGAAATTATATGGGAGGGTAGTGATTGAGAGGATAAAGGCATGTACAGAGCATCAGGTTACTGAAAAGCAGTGTGGTTTCAGAAGTTATAGAGGATGTGTGGATCTGGTGTTTGCTATGAAGAATGTATGTGAGAAATACTTAGAAAAACAGATGGATTTGTGTGAAGCATTTATGGATCTAAAGAAGGCATATGGTAGAGTTGATAGAGACGCTTTTTGGAAGGTATTAAGAGTATATGGTGTGGGAGGTAAGTTGCTAGAAGCAGTGAAAAGTTTTCATCATGGATGTAAGGCATGGGTACGAGTAGGAAGAGAGGAAAGTGATTGGTTCTCAGTGAATGTCGGTTTGCGGCAGGGGTGCGTGATGTCTCGATGGTTGTTTAATTTGTTTATGGATGGGTTTGTTAGGGAGGTGAATGCAAGAGTTTTGGAAAGAGAGGCAAATATAAAGTCTGTTGTAGAAAGAGGGCTTGGGATGTGAGTCAGTTGTTGTTCGCTGATGATACAGCACTGGTGGCAGATTCGGGTGAGAAACTGCAGAAGCTGGTGACTGAGTTTCGTAAAATGTGTGGAAGAAGAAAGCTGGGAATAAATGTGAATAAGAGCAAGGTACAATAGGGTTAAGGGACAAGTCAATTGGGAGATAAGTTTGAATGGAGAGAAACTGGAGGAAGTGAAGTGTTTTACATATCTGGGAGTGGATTTGGTAGCGAATGGAACCATGGAAGCTGAAGTGAGGCATTGGGTGGGGGAGTGGGCGAGGGTTCCGGGGGCGATGAAAAATGTGTGAAAGGCGAGAAAATTAACTCGGATAGCAAAATGGGTAGGTTTGAAGGAATAGTGCTTCCGACATTGTTATATAGTTGCGGGGCATGGACTATAGATAGAGTTGTGCGGAGGAGGATGG
>JAUUDZ010461720.1:0-11909 GCA_032361705.1 Panulirus versicolor | reverse complement strand
AGTGAACTGCAAAATGTCGGCTTTGCTACCCACCGAAACATCGAAGCTTCGCTACCCAACGAAACATCGAAGCTTCGCTACCCACCGAAACAACGAGGCTTCGCTACCCACCGAAACATCGAAGCTTTCGACTCGCCATAACTTCTAGAGACCACATCATTTTCGTCTATGAAATAACCAAAAAATTAGAAATTGAATTGCCTATAGGCAAGCGCATATTCAGAATTCGGTAATGTGAGAATATCAAAATTTTAGTTGTAAAATCCAGGACTTTAAAGGCCTTGGCGCTTTTAAGTTCCTTATATGATAAATTGTCACCAAGTCAAAAACTTCCCTACATGATAAACTCCGTCACCAACAAGTCACAAGTCAACTTGAAAATCATACAGAAGCAGGCATGCGAACGGCTGCCAATTATGATTAAAGATTAAAATAGTCGATAGTAATAATAAAATATTTAGTCTACGATACAAATTAGCATCGTTTCGCCCGCTGAGAAAGTTTCGTTATGGTGAACTTTGTCATTGTTATGGGGAGGTTCAAACCAGCACGATCGTTTCAATGCTCGCGAGTCACTGAAACACGTAAGCGTAAATACATATTTGGTTTCCTTCATGGACGTAAAAGTGTTGAAACAATTGTAAAAATGTTAAACAATATCAAGTTTAATGCATGGTGTTCGAATCCACACCTGCCTCTTAAGAGCGTTTACTTGAAACTCGCTAATGAATCATCAAACATGGCAACACTTACTCGAACACATAACATCTTGCCCTCCCTTAAACACAACAATGTATCCTTGTCCTCTACGTGTTAAATCAAGAGCCTAACAAATGAAATAAAATTCTCTACTTACCTGAATTATCTCGGTGCGCTGGCGATTTGTACTGCACAAGCAACTCTCTTCAAACATCTTGAATTCTCAAAGGTCCGTCCACTTGCTGGGGTGTAAGAAAGGCAGGATATACTAGAGCTTCGATCGCGAACGCCTGGTGGTCCGTGCCGAGGTAAGCACAATGGAGAAATGGTCGTGAACCCGATGGTTCACAGCCAAAGTGAAGCCTTCAGAATTTTCGCGGGAGTTTTTTCTATGACGTCATTTCCCCTTGAATGCACTTCGAAAATGTAAAGTTATTGTGAAATATGACGGTAACTTCATTATACAGTAACGATCCTGGTGTTGATGTCATTATCCTGACAACAAAATTCTTTTCTAATTATTTCTATTTTAATACGAAAGGGAAATATGACGTCATCACTACATCATCAGTACATAACAATGTACGAGGAACTAATGTTTCTGTAATCATTGACCATGGATCAAAGGCAATGGTGATTAATCAGATAATCACTGATGAAAAACGAGGATATTTAACCAGTCGGTCCATCAGATTCTACACACTGGACGGAGATACAATCGACATAAAATTCTTATATTTGAGTTACTGTCAACCCTTGACCATACTTAGCATGCACGTTCTAACGACTGAAACGCTCAATGATCTAACTACCACTAGAATGCGATGGAATATCTTAGTCTCGATGGGCAGATGTTCTACAATACACTAAAGATATTAATAATACGATTCAATATAGCGAAGTGTAACTCCGATCCAAGAGTACTGTCTGTTTCATTTAATCGACGAATAGATATGCCATACGTCGACTGCAAACGAAATGGTGGCGAACTTGAAGAGAATCCTATATTCTAAAGCGAATATTAGCACACGGGATTAACTCAGCCATCACGTAGATAATATCTATGACAACAGTATGAGAGATCCTATGTCCTGGGCTGAACGCTACCCTACATAATGATTTAGTCATCACGTAAATCATGCACGAACAAAAACGAACGAAACCCTATATTCCAAAACGAACATTAGATATTATATATACAATAGTCCCTTAAATGAGAAATGGGCTGAAATGATTTCAATACAAATCACATAGTTAGCTACAAGATAGATTATGACGTTTACGTATAGCTTCAAGATAGAATATGACGTAAAAAGACAATAAAAAGGTAATATAGGTCTAATTTTGCCACGGCTTTTGAGATTCGCATCTTGCATGGTCAGTTTTGTATAAACTATTAAGTTTTTACCAGCTTTCCAGTCTTGTAAGGGTCATATGCGAACCATAAGCAGTTTACATCACCCTAGTAGAGGCATACTATGAATAGAAACATGACTTTTCACAATATCCAGGATTACTCTTTGATAACTCTCATTTCATAGTGGATTTAGAAACAGTGAACCATTCAACACCCAGTCTGGTCGGTTCATTTCTGATCCATAAACATCTTAAAGATTCAATGGTCGGTCTTTGAGGGGATCATAATGATCTGTCTTTTTTCCCTGATCTGATAAAGAAATTAACTGTTTTAATGAAAGTCATGATACTTATCAATGAACAGTGAGTGATTCCAGCAGTGACACTAACTATAAGAATGATCTACAAAGTCTGTCAAGCCACACATGTTCACCGCTGAACGAGGAAACATTGTAAGGTGACATATTCCAGGATGTGCTCAGGTGCACAGGTTGATAAAGCGTGGAATGCGACTCACACCTTGATATCACACGCTATGCAGTGCATCGTCTGCTTTCGAGCTTCTCGGTGCTCAAATTTTCTTTCAAAATGATTTCATAAGATAAGAAACGATGAGAGAATCGACTTCTTGGTTCAGAAGACACGAAAACAATCTCAACGAGTTGAAAAGTTAATAAGGATTACAGCTTCTTCTCGCTGGTCTTTCTGTGTCTTCTGGTGAATCTCTCAAAAGCTAATATGCAAAAATAAAGCATGAACATTCCATGTTTCGTGAGGATCATCGGAGTCTTTCTTCAAGCTTTGATTGTAGATTCTATTTGATGAAAAAGAGGTTAGACATTCCAGGCAAAGACACGACAAACTTGCTCCCATCAGAGGTGTTTGGAAAATCTGGAATGAGAGACTCTCGTTGCTGTATGGGATGTATGGAGCAGCTATATGGCAGTCTGTGCTGGTCGAAGATATGTGGAACTGAAACGCAAACAATGAAATCGTACTGTTACAATTTAGAGAGGGATTGACCGGAACAAACAAAACCTTTCATCATTTTTTCTATTACTTATCCATAGCTGAGAATCTGAAAACTTACATTTAGACAATTTCTGGAAAACTATGGAGGAATCGTATAGAAATACCCGCACAATTTTCTAATCCAAGAGAATGAACATTATGCTCAATCCTTGAATACACCATGTAGATAATGTACTCATTTCTTATTGCCAAAGGAAAATTAAGACGAATGTTGTGCTTGGCACTATACTATGTAGTAGTAAACAAGAGGATGAAGATGAAAATGATCGAATTCTGCTTAGAGACGTTTAAATACCACTAATGTATCTAAAGACGAAACACCTTCGTGGTAGGGTTATGAGAGGGGTTAAGCTAGAGGTCTGAAAGGCTGTTACTTCCTCTCATTAGACCAGGACTACTTTTTAGAAAGTTTTTTAATGGGTGGGTTAAAACTATTACTTTTGCATTGCCTCTATTTCCAGATCAACTATGACCTTTTACAGACATCTCGTTATGAAACTTTAAACACATGCCTTCAGCAACTATACTAATCTGCATTCATGTGTAAAAAGATATCTTTAGTAGATTATCGACATTTGCAATGTTAGTGACTTTATTTGTTTCTTCTCTCTACATATTTGCGCATCACAAATTATATAATGTGATAAAACATGATATGCCCCATCTTTAAGCTGCAGACCTTGGTCACGTATTAGTTGTTCTAATCAAAGATCCGGCTGTCTATGTCTCTGTGTCATCCATACACATTTGTATATAATATATACATATTCAAATCCATCTTTAAGAAATTATCTACGTAAGTCCTCTTACCAGGTAATCATTTCTATTAATCAAAGATCTGATATTAACTTATGTTCATATAGCAAAGGATGTACATGGATTTACAATGTAAAATTTGACGCTCTTTCTCATAAAGAAATATATTATATATACTCATGCACTTGGGTGAAATGTTTTCTTAATTTCCGTAGGTAAATAAAATCTCTATGTGGATTATTGTTCATCCATTTAACGTTTCAATAAAGTCTGCATTAGACCTTGAATGTACAGAGTAAAGAAATATATCCATATGGCTGAGAACTTTAAGTTGATAGTTTATTGTCAATTTTTACGAGAAAACAGCTTACATACTTGTATGTTTTAACAGTCTAGGAAGACCGAGTAAAGATAGTTTACCCCATCCTGACCCATGTCAAATGGGGTTTAATTATGTGTGCTAGAGATTTTGTGCGCTGGGATATGTTTGTTGCTCGCGAGCGGTCGCTGGTCGGAGACCGTGAGGTGTTCGCTGGCGAGTCAACACTCGACCACTCACTGTCCCTGGATTTGAGGGAGAGATAGGGAAAAAGAAAGCTTCCTACAATATTCTGCTTGTATTAAAAGTAGAGATCATCCAATTGCTTCTCTACAAGAGATTTATGTGCTCGAAATGAGTGGTCAACATGCAGAGAGAGACTTGGATATTACCAACTGCAGCCGTGGTTTGTGGCTGGTGAAGGTAAAACACTCAGATGTTTGTGGGTGATATTTCCTGTCACAGTCGAGAGAAAACCTCACTCAGGCTGTGATTACGGGTATTATGAAGTCTAAGTGTACTATCTGAATCAGTAAGGAATTTCACTGATTTTATTGTTTGCTGTTTGGTTACTGAATTTACATTAGCATGAAACGAGGTGAACGTGATTTGGAGCATCTGTAATGTGTTTCTCATTGATAGAATAATGCAGTAGTAGCAAAGAATCTGATGATGAGCAGGAAAACTGTGGGGATAATGAATGTAGGTAAAGTTTCAGAATACGGACGTGTATTTTATAGATGATAGATTATGATACAACTAATGGAAATAATGTTGGTATCAGTAGAGTCCTTACAGTGAATAAAGGTGATCAGACTATAGAGTTTATACAAATTATAGCTGTAGTTCCTCCAACTCTATTAGTTTTACGCTCTTATTCAATGGGCAGGGCTTTGAAGTACAAGGGAATTGTGGATTAAAAACAGAGTGATCAGTTGAAAGTGAATGTATTCGTAACTCTCGGTCAGTTCTAACAGAATATAAGTGACAAGGGGGAATGCTTTTGGTGTTCTGATTAATTTTTAATGTCCCCCTCGTGTAATACTGATAAAAAACATTCACCCGTAGCTCGTTTGGAATGTATATTGCTTTATTCAGTTTATATGTCAAGATGTAAACCAAATAAAGCTCTAATACATAAAGAAAGCTTGCATGTAGTTCCTAGAAATGCATAATTTCTTTTATTATTGATGCATTCCACTGAATGCCACCAAGTATGTTTTCCCTCTCCCTCATAATCCTAACTTTAAGGATTTATAAAACATTGAGAGATCAGTTTTGAGAGTTAAGAGGGAATATTCTGTACTCCGTAATCACTCTTTACATTAGCACCAATGATTCCATATGAGCAGAGCAGAGATAGTTGCTCTAGAACGTGTCTGTATTCTGGAACTTTATCGTAATGTAAAAGCATGTGAAATACTTGAAGAAATTATCTGAACTTCTGAAAACTTCACCTTGCTTGATGAATGAACAGTTTAGCTATGTATTGATATTGGTTTTACCTGTAATGTGAATTTTTTTCAGCAGTGGTGGTGCAATGTTCAGCAGTATGATAAAATCTGCAGAATGTTATTTTTTAGTATTATTTAGATCTTGGCTGCTAGATAGGTAATGCAGTTAAAGCTTTTACAGATTCTCTTGAGTCTTCAAAGTGTCTCACTTGTTTATCTCTGTTGATTTCCATTTTCTGGGTATTCATTACCCTCACCACTATCTCATTCTTGTAAGTGGTAAAGTGTTAGTCTTTTCAAATATGTCAACTTAGTTGCAAAGTGAATAAGTAAGAAGTGCTGTGTGGTGTGAACAATATTTTGGCCTTTTACAGACCTTTGGGAATGATACTTATGAAGCTTGTCAGAAATCTGAGTGGCTGTAAGCATTTAATCAACCTTTTGTATATGGATTGGGAACTAGGATTCTAAGTTACGAGACAGTATAAACAGTATGAGAAGGGAGATTGTGAGTCTTTTTGTTGTAATGCAGTTCTTGTCAGATCGTGAATTTGTAAGATATGAGAAATTATTACCATATCACTTTTTGTAGATTGCAATTTACAACATTCTTGTTTTTTTTGCAGATACCAAAATACATGAAGGATAAATGGTCAGATTGCCCTGGTACAGATGTTGGAAGACTCAAAATACATAAGTAAATAGATGTGTTTCTTACATTCTGTAGTAATTTGGCCCAGCTTAGCAAAATTGTATTATGCATTTCATTGTTATGTGGGTTAAACCCATATTTTTATGGTTACAGTTACCTAAAAGTTCTTACAGAAGTAATATTTTTTATGCTTTTGGTATAAATACATACTATTTATGTATTACTGGGGGCTGGAAGTCCTCCCCTCTTGTTTTACTTTTCCAAAGAAGAAACAGAAGATGGGGCCAAGTGAGGATTTTTTTTTTTTCCTTTGTAGCTCAGCCATCTGTTCTTGATGCTACCATGCTAATATGGGAAATGGCAAATATGTAGGAATAAAGTTTAGGTTGAAACACAATTAGTTATGTACATAAGTATGTTTTTTCTCAGTCACTGTTTATTTCATATTTTTCTAGGGTTCCTGGTAAGCTTCCAACAGTAACATTTACACCAGGGGAACAAATCTTAAAGGACAGTACAATGCCTCGGGAACACAAATTCATCTTGCACAGCGTCAAAGAAATGACTCTTGGAGTTTTCTCACAAACAGTTCGTAAGTCATACCTTGAATATTCCTCTGTGTTATTTAAGCTTTATTTTGATATTGAAAATATGGATCAGTCCACATATTTTACTTCTCGATTAGTCGGTGCTTAAGAGAATAGCTAGTTATCCATTCATTGACTCCTTTGTTTCTTTGCATAGATGTTGACTTCTTTACTTTGCTCATGATGCAAACAAGGTTATGACTTTGCTAAAATTTTATTATGTAATGACTCTCATATTTGTGTTGCATTTTTGGAATCAAACATGGATATTAATTCTTTAAAACAATGTTGGAGGATTCAGCTGGAACTTTACTCAGCCTTCACTTTCAGCTTCTGGCAACACTGATTCAGTAGTTCCTGAAACAGAAAAGCTGTACATGGAGGGGCAAGTCATTCAGAAGTTTGAGTGCCAGCCTGTGGGTGAGTATTATTTTTAGTGCTGTATCAAACATCTTGCAAATGATAAAAGGGGATCTTAATCTTGCAGTTTGCAGGTAAGTGTAGTTCATGTTAGTAGATCAGGAGGACCCTTGATGATATTCAGGTTTTGCAAGTTCAGTATATTTCATACTAACATTTCTGTAGCCTGAAACACAGCGATCTTTGCCAGACGCAAAGGATGATGAAAGATGTCCTTACAAAAATGATGTATTGAGCACTATGTTTAGGATCACCATGAGTAGCAAAGGCAGAAAGACTGAGCCTGGCAGCAATGTAATATGTGATAGCAAGAGATCAAGTGACTAGTTGACAAAAATTTTAGTTACATGTTTCAGTGGGAAAAATGAGTTCATGAATTATTATGAAAAGCTTGAGTGCAAGGGAATTGAAGTTATTTTTCAACTGCTATATTAGCAGTGTTTTATTGGTATTTTGTAGATTGCTTCTTGGTTGAAACAAAAGATTTTAATGCAAAGTATTTGGCTTACACACAGTCTATGTTAACCTGATATGCAATGTTAAGTGTAAATATCTAATTAGTGTGTGAAATATTGTCTCGTTTACTTCCTAATACTCAATTATCGTTAAAATTTTTGATGATGCTTCTGTAGGTCATTGTGCATTCTGAGCTTTATGTATGCACAGTCTCAAATACTCTAAATATGATACATTACTTATGTTAACGGTAAACATAGCTGTATTATGTTATACCCAGTTACCATTACCTTCTATGTGAGGTAGCATTACCAACATTTCTCGCTACACACATCCAGTCCCTATCTGTCATATATCATTGCACAAAAACCAAAGTCTGTCATCCACAGTCACACCTCACAGATTACTCTATGGTATACCTTGACCACTTTGTATGATCTGTTTCTTTTAATCAGTATGTCTGTCGATCGACATGTTTGTTACACCATTGGAGCTGCAATAGATTAAAATCCAAGCTACCCCAGTGAGTTGAGAGTGGGACATAGTGAAAAAACACTGGGCAATCAGTGGCTGTCTTTTAACTTCCCTGTAGCCGAGCTGGCTGGATGTCTTACTTCAGATCCAACTTGTGGTGTATATACATCTGTCTGTCCATCGATGTATCTGTGTATGTTTTCTATGGGGGGGGATTTTTATTCAGATATATACATGTATATACTGCCCAGTTTACAATTGGTATGAATTCATTATCCAACCTCTCATGGATGGATGAGTAGCTGACTTGGTGGTGACTCAGTTAGCCACTCCAAAACTTGAGCCCAGGCCCACTGGATTAGTGGGTCATGTGTTCACGTGTGTGTATGCGATGATTATGATATTTTTGTCTGACTTGCAGTAATATAAGCATAACATAAGGATAAATTGTTCTATTGCTCTCATCTGTGTCCTCATATTTGTGCCTAGGTATTTTCTTCCAAACTAGTAAAGCAGGCAAGATACAATGTTCTGAAGAACACCTGTTATGAAAAGTTGATGTTATAATGTTTAAACTTTTGATGCAGATGGTTATTATAAATGATACTTTTAGGTAGCTAATTCATACATTCTTTTTGAATTTTCAGTGGATAACTTCTACCTCAATCAGAAGAGGGCAGCTGTTATGAAAGCTGCGAAACCTCATCGCAAAGCCGAATTTATAGATAGACCTGTTCAAGTCTTTAAACCAGTTGCAAGACACAGGTATAATGTAAGTGTCCAAACTTAACTCTGTCAGTGTTACCAAACCTTAGGAATGAACCCAGCTTCGGATAGTCGGAAAGCTTTGCTTTTTCCATGGTGTTCCCGTAAGAAACATACCTTTTGATTCTTGATGAATGGTACCTGAGCCTTCTTTTGAATATAGAAGTAATTGTTTTGTGTGAATATATCTTTATCTTGACTTTCCACAGGTTGAGATAGAGGAGAGAAAGAAATCAGAAGGAAAGAAGGCTCGTGATGATAAGGACAAGGTGATGGAAATGCTTTATGCAGCATTTGAAAAGCATCAATACTACAATATTAAGGACCTCCAGAAGCTGACGCGGCAACCAATTGTATGTAAAATTATTCCATCATGTATCCAAGGTCGCTACCCATATTTTGTATTTCAAAGACTCTGTTTTTTTATTTGGATAAATTTGATCATGATTGACATAGTGCATAGCATAGTGCATAGCATATACCCCATGGCTTCTACTAGTGAATGCAAATTATGAAGTGTAATTGTATATCTACTTTTTTTAGTAGGATAAGAAAATAAGAATATAGTGTTTCCCATACTGGATCTGTCAGAAATGCCAGTTTGATGCCTATCATTGACCAGAAGGCTGCATTACAAAATAATCATGCTGATTATGATTTGGATGTATAAATGGAACCCACTATTCAGTGGTAGAGCACACAAGTCATACAGGACTTCTTATGTGTTAACTTGTATCCAGGATTAAGGTAACACTGCCATGGAAGTTTCTGACTCACAAGTTGCTTTTTTTATGTTTATTGTCATAACTCCATTCTTATATACATCGAATGCTTACAGCCTTATACAAAATTCATTTATATACTTTTAATATTTGAATATTTGAAAGGAGTCTACCGTTCAGGCTTAAGGTTGTGCAAGTAATGCAGCACACTACGCATCCTCTATCCCCATGCCATCTCAGTAGCTTGACTTTTAACATGTTAACTTGTATTCTGGAATGAGTTAACAATGACATGGTAGTTTCTCAGCCAAAAGTTGCTTTTTTCTTTTTTCATCTGTTTACTGTCATACCTCCTTTCTCATATACAAAGGCACAGGCAAGTTCTTACAGCATTGTACATAATTCATTTGTATCCTTGATAGAAGTGTAGTGTGACAAAGGAAACTGAACAGTTTTCCACGCACACAATGGAGTGCTTCCTAATCATTCATTCTCCAAAATGAAGAAAATGGTTCAACAAGACCTGCATTTCTTATTACCATTTTACACCAGTTTGATGATTTTATTCTTTATTTATTAATGTACATATTCATGATAACCCCAGGACACCTTACTGAAATGGGTCTTGGGTTCATGCAGCCATTTCAGGTATTTTAATCTTGGTGTGTGGTGGCCATCGAAGTCCAAGTTGCACTCTGTATGACCTGTTCTGCCATCCTTCAGTTTCATATTTTTCTGTGTTCTGCTTGGAGGTTAAGTCTTTCTCCAGTATCATATTTAGGAACTTAATGATCTCATGTGTCCAAATATGAGAATGAGCTTTTATCATCATTAGCCAACAAAATATGCATAGTTAGGTAGAGGATCTAAGTGAGTTGTTCATTCACTTTTCTCCTCTGTGGTTTTGTTTCGGTAATTGAGCATTTTTGTGTATTTCTGCCCGCCTGTTTGAGTTGCGTGTGAAATCTGGCATCTATACATGCCCGAAGTCAGTAAAGGGACTACAGATTCTTTTGAATGTGCACAGGAAAACTCACACTCTGACATATGATGTCAAGATTTTGCTGATCAACAGCATGCCTTATTGGGTTGGCAGTGAAAGGGTTAAATGTTTCATTATTTATTCCAAAAATGGAGGAACCCTATGAATACAGAAGATACACACTGTGATGTTGATTGGAAGGTTATTTTGAAGGATAATTGTTATATAGTATGAAGATTGGTGTAACTGCTCCTTTCTCATGTATAAGTTACTACAAATATTCTTTACTTTCAGACATACCTCAAGGAGATCCTGAAAGAGGTGTGTGACTACAATGTCAAAAATCCACACAAGAACATGTGGGAGCTGAAGCCGGAATATCGCCATTACAAGAGTGACGAAATGGCAGTTGAAGATCCAGGGAGTGATTAACCTTAGCCTTAAACCTTATTTGGAAGGTTTTAAGGAATTTTTTATATCCTTTCCAAATACATTTTGTGAATTTTATTTTGAACAGAATTTATTCTTAAAGATTGACCTAAGCTTGCTAGGTTATTTGAAAGAAGTATTTTTGAATGTTTATTGATTTCTTTTATCTTATTTCTTGTGAATTTTAGGGAATGGAAGCAGTCATATTCAGATTATACATGAAAATGTCATTATATAGCTTTCATTCTCTATCTTAGAATATATAAAAATTCTAATGTCATTCATTGTTTGAAGATATACACTATGGAAAATAAAGACTGCCATATACTTGATCTTCATATGTATATTTCCATTACTTATCTCTGTCTACTACATCAAGTCAAACATTTTGTATTTTTCAAATTGATCAACATCTGCAGTAATATCCTTGAATTTGTGTGAAGCTGTTTTTACTGAGCAGAAAACCATACCTCCTCATGTTGCCAAAAATATAAAGAAATAATTGGACCGATGTAGGAATAACAAAAAAGAACTGTAGCAATGCAGTATATCTGTTCATCTGTCTATATCCCTGATGCCTGTTCCAACTGGAATTCCTCACCCTTGTCAAGCCACTGGCAGAAAGCAAGTCTAGCACAGTGTTTGAAGATGCCCCTACCTAGTATTCATAATGACTACTTATATCTAATGCTCCTACCTACTACTTCTACCTATTGTTTCTACCTAATGTTCCTGCCTAAATCTTCATGCCTACTACTTCTATCTACTGCTCTTACCATTTTGCCAAAAGGCAGGGCTAGTGCATA